>PVJN01032742.1:0-23937 GCA_004026805.1 Lasiurus borealis | reverse complement strand
TATATATATATATATATATATATATATGTATATATATATATATATATAGGCTCAAAGTAATCATCAAGGAAATACAGATCAAAGCCACAATGAGATATCATCTGATGCCTGTCAAAATGGTTATTATTTAAAAAAAATAGTCAATCAGTGTTGGCAAGTATGCAGAGAAACTGGAACTCTTGTACCTGTTGGTGGGAATGTGGAATGGTGCGGCCACTATACCATATAATATGGAAGTTCCTCAAAAATTGAAAGTAAAACTATCATATATTTCAGCAATCCCACAATGGATCCAACCTTAGAAAAAAGTAAGAGAAAAATCCTGTCATATGCTACAACATGGATAAACTTCAAGGATGCTATGCTAAGTGAAATAAGCCAATCATAAAAGGACAAATACTGCATGATTCTAATTATATGAGAAAGGAGATTCCAGTTATATAATTAAAGTAGAAAGGGGCTGGAGTTAGAAAGAAATGGGCAGTGGGTATGGAACAGTGAGGAGTTGTTCAGTGGGTATAGAGTTTCAGTCATGCAAGATAAAAAGGTTCTTCTAGCTTTGGCAGTGGCAGTATCATAGCCAAAGGGGTTTATCTGAGGTGCGATTATTACTAATGAGAACTTTTCTCAATACACAGCAGTGATGACTTGAAAATATAGTCAGCATTGGCAATTTTTGACAGTATCTATGGATACTGAACTAACTAACTAAATAAATGAAAGGGTCCTAAAGAATTGTGCATGTAGTTAACAATATTCTGCTGTACAATTAAAATTTTGTTAAGGGGGTAGATCTCATGGTAAGTGTTCTTACCACACACACACACACACACACACACACACACACACACACGCAGGCACATACACACACAAACGCATGCACGCACGCACACACACACGTACACACACACACACAAAAGTAGGAAAAAAACCTCCCAGAGGCCAGCAGACTCATAAAATGCCTAATCTACCTCGATGTTTGCTATGGCATTTGAAAACAGTAATCTACTTTCTGAATCAAACACAAAACAGGTAATAATATAGTTTATTTGATATGAGAGAACAGGGACTATTAGAATTTTTTTCTTATAATTCAGGTCTTTCCTTGTTGGAGTTTGGGCATACAAAAAGAGGGTTGGAGGGAATTTAGGGGGGAAAATGACCTAGTGAAAGACCGCCCAGGAATGTGGCATATAGAAATTCCCAATATTTCTGTGCAACCTCCATAGCAAATACTGTGAATCTTGCTCATTAATGCATTTCTAAAACGCAAAAAATAAATAAATAAATAAAAATAAAAAAATTAAAAAAAATCAGAAAGCTATTCTGCTAAAAACACTCAACCAAACAACTTCAGACTGTTCAACTGGGTGAGAAAAAAAAAAAGAAAGAAAGAAAAACATTTTCTGAAGGCTCTAAAACAGCGGTTCTCAACCTGTGGGTCGCGACCCCTTTGGGGGTCGAACCACCCTTTCACAGGGGTCGCCTGAGACCATCGGAAAATGCAGATATTTACATCACGATGCATCACAGTAGCAAAATTTCATGGTTGGGGTCACCACCACATGAGGAACTGTATGCAAGGGTGGCGGTCTTAGGAAGGTTGAGAACCACTGGTCTAAAACTTTCTTGTATGAATAGTAGCTGAGTCATTTTGGAGAGAGGATTTCTTTGGCATGATTCATCCTGACACTAATTCAAACTCATTTTCCATGAAAGATCTGGGTCTGGCTGCCCCGCCCAGTACCTGCCCTCCGTCCTGCCCAGGCCGTCTCCTGCTACGCCCCGCTTAACCCCAGATGCCAACGTCCCCTGGCGAGGAAACACGCGTGGGTTTTTCACCGGTGAAATGTGCAGCCGCACGCCAAACGCTCCCTCGCCCCCCAGTTCCTGAAGTTTATCCCTGTGGTGTGTGTGTGTGTGTGTGTGTGTGTGTGTGTGTGTGTGTGTGTGTGTGTGTTTGCAAGGCGCTTTCACATGTTGATATTTCTATGACGCCTCCTTCCCCACCAGCACCTACGAGCTGCCCTAATGCACCCAGCGCCTCCCCGCGAAGCTGCGCTCCCCGCTCAGAGCCGGCCCGCTCTCCCAATAAAGTTGTTTAAAATTCTTAAAAAGTCAGAAAGCAGCCCAATCGGAAGGGGAACAAGAATTCCCGGGGCCCTGGATGGACGCTGGACCGTACCACTGGTTCCGCAGGGAGGACAGCGCCGGCTGTGAGTTACTTCGCGGGTCTTCGGTCGCGCCGTCCCGGACCTCCGATGACGCACGGCCCGAGCGTCTGACACTTACAGTCCCGGGGGGCGCGGGCGCGGGCGGGGGCCGAGGCCGCAGCGGGTGCCGTGCGCGCGGCGGCTCCCGGGCGCGCCCCCCCCACCCCCGGCCGCGTGGTGCGACCCGGGGCGGGCGGACGGGCGGTGACGGGCGGCGCGCGGGGCGGCGGCGGCGCAGTCTGCACCATGGCTTACCCTGGGCACCCTGGGCATCCCGGAGGGCACCCCGGGCACCCCGGAGGCCACCCCGGAGGCCACCCCGGCGCCGGCGGCGGGTACTACCCAGGCGGGGTAAGTGCAGCCCGCGCGACCCTGGGCCACCGGGGACGCCGGGGACCACACTTTGGCCACTTTGCCGGGGCGGCTTCCGGCGCCTCCCGCCCCGGCTTCTCCCTCCCTGCCCGCTGCCTCGCCCGGCCAGCCCTTTCGGCCTGTTTCCCCTCCGCCTCCCCGCGGGGCCACGGCGCGGGTGGATTGCGGCCCCCAGCAGCCCACCCGGACCCTCTGATGCGGGGCGCGAAATTGTGCCAAATGGGGTGTTGGCATCCTCCCCCCCACTCCTCTGTGTTTTCCCTAAGAGCTACAGCCATTTTAACTTAGAATGGACCAAGGAGGTCTACTTCTTCCTTTAAAAGAAAGTAGAAACAGGTCGGGAAAGATCGCTGGAGTCCAAGCCCCCCTGGAGGAGGGGCCCCCTCGCCCCGCGTCCAGGATGCGCGTTGTCCTGGGAACGGTTTCCAAGACAGTGTTCCCTCCTGGGCAGATGGCCCAGCCCGGACACACCTCACCCCTTCCTGGCTGCCCTGTCTCCCCACACGCTTTGAAAAATGCCACAAAACGCTATAAAAAAATACATTTAAGTTTGCTTTGAATTGCTTGCCTCGGTTGCATTTACTTCGGTGACCTGAAGGTTAAAAAAAAGGGGGTTTAAGTTGCTTCGCTGATGTCACGTCAGCACAATTCCTTTCGGTCCAAGCCTCCTCCCGGTGGTAAATGCTGCTGGGGTGAGCCTGGGAGGAAGGGGACGTCCAGGATGGGGAAGGGAGGGCCATCGCCTGCCTTGGCACAAAGGCCCCCAGTGGGCAGGGGGTGAAACTTGGTTCGGAGGAATAAATGATTCTGAATTCGTGTTTTCTCTTTTACAGTATGGAGGGGCCCCGGGAGGGCCTGCGTTTCCCGGACAGACGCAGGACCCGCTGTATGGTTACTTCGCTGCAGTAGCCGGACAGGTTAGCTTTATCCTTTCATGTTAAGAATCATCATGAGACTTTAACATTTGTATCAGTCTTTGTGACAGTGGCCAGAAAAAGAAAAAAATAAAAATAAAAGGCCTTTCCTCTGCAAAAAAGAATCCCTTTGTTTCTGCCAAAGAAACAAGAGGGGGGAACTTCTTGGTTACTTATTTCCGAATCTTCAGAACAAAGTAGGACAAAGTGTTCCTGGTGTGGACCTTACTTAGTTCACTTCCAAACTAAACCTGTGGTTGAGTTGGGATCCGATTGAACACAAGAGGGCATTATTAATGCCCTTGGAAGATCTGTGAGGTAGAAAGATGTCTTTAGACCCGAGTTGTCAGGGGCCACAGTGGTGTCCAGAGAAGAAATTGCCAATCTGGTGACCATAAACCCTTGTTTGTACAACTTAAAGGCAGGCAGGATGTACCAGTAGAATTCTACAGCCAGATTCTAATGGATACTTTCTTTGGGTTGAGCTTGATGGTTAACCAGTTATACCCCCTTAGGAAATAGGTATTTATGGTAAAAACCAACCAGCTTCAAAAAAAAAAAAGAAAGGTACCATTGTCTTCTTACTATCAGGAAGTTGATCTGTGAACAGTTAGTTTCGCTTTGATGGAGGTGCTGTTGCTAGGTCAGACTCCTATGTCCTTATTAGGTGTTGTGGCCTGTTTACCCACACCTTTCACTTCTTTAAACTCTGAGTGGCTTGACGGGTCCTGGTAGACATTGAGGAAGGTCACTTCCCTGGCTCAGGAGGTCACTGTGCATGGTCAGCATGCTAGAGGTGTAACCCAGATATGTCCAGAGGCAATTTGCTCATCTAAATTCAACTTAGCTTTGTTTTGATCAAAAAAAAGCTAGAAATAACACCGTCTTAACGTGGGAAGGCCGTAGAAAGTATGGGATAAAAGCCCAAGACCAGGATTTAGAACAGCACTCTAAGAAATTCAGTTTGAGAAATTGAGTGGAAAATTGAGTCTAAAACGGAAAGAGCTTCCCTTGACGTATCTCCTTAATCTGTTAATGATCTGTATCTTTGAAACCACAAGCCACCGCAAAGCTCAAGACTCTCATTCTTCGATTGCCTCTGCCTCCAGCCCTGTAAGTGACCCCACCTGCTTAGCTTTCACAGCCTGGCCTGTCTCAGCAGATCCTTGGCCTTTCCGATTGTTAACCCTGCTCCCCGTTTAGAATTTACAATACGTATGGACGTGAGGAATTAGGTGTTTTATTTTTAAGTCCCTAAAAATAACATATACCTGGCTCGAGCCTAGGCTAGCCAATGGATAGGCATGGGGAGCCTGTATCTTCCAGATATATATATATATATATATATATATAGTTGTGATCAGAAGACACCATTCGCCACACTACAAGCAAAGTGAACAGGAAGGTTTCTCTCTGAACCATGCCTTTCATTTAGTAATGTCAGCTGCGTGCCCTGCTTTCCTCTACCAACAAAAGCTAGAATAAGCATTTAAGCACCTACATAAATTCTTCTGTTTTAAAACTAGAGACCCGGTGCATGAAATTCATGCACTTGGAGGGAGGAGGGGTCCCTCAGCCCAGCCTGTGCCCTCTTGCAGTCCAGGAGCCCTTGGGGGATGTCCAAGTGACAGCTTGTCCTCTGTGAACCTAAGCCAGCAGTTGGACATCCTTAGCGCTGCCATGAGGCCAGCTTCTGGGTGAGCGGCACTCCCCCTGTGGGAGCGCCCCGACCACCAAGGGGCAGCTCCTGTGTCGAGCATCTGCCCCCTGGTGGCAAGTGCGTGTCACAGCAAATGGTCGTTCCGCCATTCAGCCAATTTGAATATTAGCCCTTTTATTATATAGGATGCTTAACTCTGGCACTTTCCTAGCTCAGAGTGAGACAGGAGAAGTTCAAGTCAGAAACTCATTTTATTCATTCATTTGAAAATATCAAGTATCAATGGCAGAAACAGAATTCACCTCAGTGTTTTATTAAGAGGGGAACCTTACACTTGAGAGTGTTTGTGCCAAATGTAATTCAGGAATTTAGAGGAAATGATGAAAAGATATTGATTATAATAAAATATAGGTGTACTTTGTTAATTCTTGTGTAATAATTATTTAAAATAGAGTCTGAAATTAAAATAAGAAATGCATTTTTTTTGTTGTTATCACCCTAATTATCCATTTGTGGGAGATT
Source organism: Lasiurus borealis (assembly GCA_004026805.1). Classification (NCBI taxonomy): domain Eukaryota; kingdom Metazoa; phylum Chordata; class Mammalia; order Chiroptera; family Vespertilionidae; genus Lasiurus; species Lasiurus borealis. The sequence goes on along the minus strand of PVJN01032742.1, from coordinate 18,256 downwards.
TGCCTTTATTTCATCATAAAATTATTTTTGGAAGTAGGATGAAGAAAAGAATGCCTATTTTTGAAATGTATTTCTTTTACTAAAACTGTCATGTATGATAGTATTCATTTTCTTGGTTATTATTGCTACATTGCATACTGTAAGTGCACAGAGAACTGGATGGTAAATATGACTATTGTGATTTCTCTTCCCATTTTTATTTTCGAAAGGATGGACAAATAGATGCTGATGAATTGCAGAAATGTCTGACAGAGTCGGGCATCGCTGGGGGATACAAACGTAAGTTGACAGTCCCAGAGTTTCTCTGGAAGTGCTCTTGCGTTTCACATTTTAGCTGTCGCCTATGATTACAGCCTTCAAGGAAACGGAGTTTTTCCCATCCCGCAACATTTAGAATTCCAAAAGCTAAATTCAGTTTATTATTTCAAAGTGTGAGTTTGAATGCAGTTCTTAATAAGTCATTCCACACTACCTGCCACTTTAGTGGGTTTCTTAGATTTGGGTTCCATGTATTTGGGTTTGCAGGAACCATGCGCAGTTGGAGCAGTTTCCGTGGTCTCCTTCACAGGGGTGAGTTAAGCGCTGAAACGAAACCTTCCAGCTTAGGTGTCTTTAAGGACAGGAGAACGTCCGCCTATGGAAGAGTTTCATGAGTTTATTTAAGCCAAAATGTTGAAGACATGCCGGAAGCAAAATCTCAACAAACTGAGAAAATGCTCCAGAGATTGGCAGTTTTGTAGTTCCTTTTAGGTATTTGGATTCAAGGGGGCAAACATAAGAAAGATGAAGGAGGCAGGAGAAAGCAAAGTGGGGAAACCTCAGGGTTGGGTAAAAGGCAGAATGGAGAAGCACATGGTTTACCTTGGTGGGTACAGGATAGTTAATAGTTAGCATTCATAGCACATACAGCTGGTATGTGGGGAACTAGGTTACAATGAGAGGTGCCGTGTCTCCTGCTCTGGGTGCTCTGGCGCCTGAGGCGGTGCCTTCCAGGGCGAGGGAAAGAAAATTACTCTGACATTTCAAAGCCATGTTATCCTAGATACATCACAGTGGACTGGGGGCACTTTCTGAAAAGATTGACCTTTGCTAAGGAAAATACTGGCCTGGGATGTGAAAATACTGGTTTTCCCAGGTAGGGATTTATGACCAGGCCATCCTGTGTGGTCACTTTCGGTCACTGAGTGTGCCAGGCCTGCCGCGTGGCTCCCTGAAGGCTTGTGATGGTCCCTTTTTCGTTCACGACAGCTAACATGTACTATTTGCCAAGAGCTTCTTTGTCCCAAGCCCGGTGACTCTCATGGCTTTGTGTAGCTTGGTCCCCTAGTGGCCTGCCTGCCCTCTTGGTTCTGAGTGGCAAGTCCTGTTGTCCACCCCTAGTCTTCAAAGAACCAGGCCTGCATTCCTGGTCTCAGAATGCTGCTGGCAACACGAGTATTTGCCATGACATTCCCGGGTCTTTCCTCTTTCCACTTCAGAGAATGTGTTTGGGCTAAGACATCCCCTTCCTAACTTCTCATGCTATCCACAAGTCCTCCTTCCCCTCCTCCACAGTTCCTCACAGTGCTTATACCTTAGCGCTTACACCACTGTCCTACCCTTTGAGCTGCAGATAGGGAACTGTTGCAAAGAGGCTGCCTCCTGATCAGGAATTCTTTTTTTATTTTTATTTTTTAAAATACATTTTATTGTTTTTTTTACAGAGAGGAAGGGAGAGGGATAGAGAGTTAGAGACATCGATGAGAGAGAAACATCTATTAGCTGTCTCCTGCACACCTCCTACTGGGGATGTGCCTGCAACCAAGCTACATGCCCTTGACCGGAATCGAACCTGGGACCTTTCAGTCCACAGACCGATGCTCTACCCACTGAGCCAAACCAGTTTGGGCCTGACCAGGGGTTCTCATGCCCACACACGCCTCTTTCCAGATCAGCCCTGGACCCTAACAGATACCCAGGGTACATGCCAGTGTCCTGGCTGCGGTGCCTTAGCTGCGAACTTCTCTGCCAGTTGTTAATTGAGACAGAACATCAAATCGGAGCTCCCACTGCCTGGGAAACTGTGCATTAAAATTCTCAAACAGAAGTTCATGCCTGAGGATCTGTAGTGGCACGTTTTTGCTGTTTGACACGGTGTATTTACTAGTTGGCTCTCTTTCTAGACTATTTGCATTTTCTGGTTTTATCCTTTGTTTCATGTGACTTCAGTACCTGATTAATATTTCTTAGTTGGGGGAAATTTAACACAAAGGAGGAAACTTACATTTCTGCCATTTAATCTGGTCCTATACAAAAGAAGCACCTTCTAGATGAGGGGATTTTTTTTTTTTTTATTGGAGGCAGTACCTGTACACTGTTAACGGTTAACTTCAAGCAGCTGAGGCTAGTGAACAGACAGTCTAATGACAGGGTTTACCCAGCAGAGTCCTGTCACAGCGCACACTGTTGTTCTCCGCTCGTCAGTAGGCTTTAAATCTGACTCACCAAGTGGCTTGTACATCCTTGGAGAGCAGCCCTGGTAAAAATGGCATCTGAGAAAGTCCTCCTTCAGGGCGTGGCTTTGGAGAAGACATTTCCTGAGTCATCAGGACCTCGTGAGCTCCAGAGAAGGTGTGTCCTGAGTCACCAGGACCACGTGATGGGCTTCATGCGCTCACTCACTTCATCTGGGGGTGGGGCTGTACCGAACCACAGAGCCATCCTATGGGACAGCTGTCAGGACGAGTTTCGTAATACAGAAATGCCACACGCATGCACGGTCTCTCAAACCCAGCTTCCTAACCAAAAGACACAGGTGGGGGTCGGGGTGGGCGGGGGGGAGCCTACTCCAGCCCAGTACCTACAGGCGCCTTTGTAACCTGTTCAGTAGGAAGCATCCATACCTACGGGTGGGGTTGAGGAGGGCAGTGGCCCATCTGTAAGGTAGTCATTCAGCTTCTGTTTTTGCCCTGCGTGGGGTTGCTCCTCTGTGCGGCAGAGAAACAGCTGGAGGCGAGGTCTGGTTCATTGTGGATTCCTCCTAGAGGAAAAGGGTGTGAGCCATGCTGGTAAAATGAACTGGAGAAGGAGAGGAAAGGTACAATTACAGCGAACATTATTTCGCAATTACGTAAAATAGAATTCGTAATAAAAGCTTTTTCCGGAGGGAAAATACAAGTCATATTGAGTGGGAGTTTCCTCACCCAAACTGACGAGACATCAGCATTCCAGTCCCTAGAATGGTCTGGAATGGGGGATTTTCTGTTCACTCCCCATCATATTCCCTCCCTTCGTAGCCCTCACAAAAAATATAATAATAATAATAACCGGATTTCTGTTCTTCCTAAAACAACTCTAACTTGTCACTCTCCTCCTCTAAAAATCCGGAGTAGCTCCATGGTGCCTGAGAATAAAAGCTAAACAGTTTAGCAGGAATTCAAGGTAGTGTAGCCTCATTGAAAGGTACCTACTTCCTCCCACTTCCTTTGCCAGCCCTGGTCTTTCCTGCATCTTTGCTTATACTGGTCCCTAGCTCTACTTGGCTGTCACCAAATGTCCCCCAACTTCATTCAAAGTTTGGCCTAAATGCTGCTGTTTCTACGAAGGCTCTCTTAGAAGGAGCATCTAAGTCCTCATTGCACCTTACTCCAGAGCGCTCTTATTTAACACAGTTCTCACAAGCTAATTCATTGGTTATTGTGTATGAACAGAGGTCAGGCTATTTGAGGTAGGAGGCTGCCATTCAGAGCCTGACCTTAAATTTAGGGAAAAGAAAGGAAAATATGAAAATAGCAAACCAGCTATTTATTTATAGTCACGTAGGAGCAGCAATAAAGCACCCCTACCTTCCTACTCACAGTGGTGGATGGAATACACTGTGGTCCGTTCTGGTAAATTGAACTCACTGTGTTACAGTTTCAAAGGTAAGAAAGTACAAAATATTTTTAAAAGACTATATTATCGAAAATGTTAAGCCTATTCCAGATAGAGATAATTATACAGTGAACTTCTCTGTATCCATCACTCAGCTTCAACAGTTATCACTGCACGACCGTTTTTGTTTCAACTCTTAACAATGCCCCATTTCTTGTGAAGCAAAAGTGTGTAAATCATATTCCCAATTAATTTGAATATATCTAATGTAATGTGGATTTTTGAAATTGTATTAACAGTTATGTACTTTCCTTGATTTAACAGCTTTTAACCTGGAGACTTGTCGGCTTATGGTTTCGATGCTGGATGTATCCTTTCCCTGGATTGCTGTGTGGAGTATTTTTTCTTGTCAAAAAAATTCTTCCCTAAAGGGATTCCTCTAAGAATTAATACCTGGGAAACATTGATAAATGACCAAAAAGGGAATTTTAAAAAAAATCTTTAGCTTTTAAGATGGAAGTTGGAGAAAGAAAGGGAGCTTAGTAAGATGTTGGTTGTTCAAGAATTCAAGGAAGCAGCCTAGGAGAGCAGTGTAGAACGAGGGGTGTCAGGGAAGCTTTTTTGCTTCAGCAGTGATCGTTCTGTGCGACTCGCACCTGACCTTCAAGCCGTGGGATTTTCACAGCACAGTGGTTGGACTCAGTTTAGCAAGTGCTGACCCTATGGTACCTTCCGTCCCACCTCACTAGCTAAAGTGAAAACGGTAGGTCTGGGAGGGCTTACCAAGGAAGTGTTAGGCCCCACAAGGACCCCAGGACAGAAGGGTAGGCTGCATAGCCTGGGGCGTCCAGAAGGTGCAACCAGTTCCAGTAACAAGAGTGCTTTTTACTTGTAGCTCACAATGACCATCCCATTTCCTTGTAATCATATCACATAGCTTATCTTTCCTCCCATCATGAAAAGGTGGACTCAGCTCTTTTCCCAGAGGCCCTGGGATAGTTTTAACCTTTGTAGCAGAAAGAACATTGAATTTCCTTATCCTTGATCTTTGATTAAATCATTGGAAAATATTGCCCTAAAAAAAGATGCTCTAAATCCTTAATGACATTTCAGAGAGATCTGTCAGGCACAATGGGTTTCAGTGAATTTAAGGAACTCTGGTCTGTACTGAATGGCTGGAGACAGCACTTCATCAGTTTTGACAGCGACAGGAGTGGCACAGTGGATCCTCAAGAATTGCAGAAGGCCCTGACAACAATGGGTGGGTATGGGGATGAGTCTTTTTCTTTTTTTTTTAATTTCTAAGTCTTCTGTATTCTAGAAGTATTGTGTAGTAATTGTACCCTCAGTCTTAAAATATTGTGCTTGGTTATTTTTTTATGATCTTTCTGTCATCCTTTAACTTCCTGGCTGGATGAATTTTCTTCCTTGCAGGATTTCGGTTGAGTCCCCAGGCCGTGAATTCAATTGCAAAACGATACAGCACCAATGGGAAGATCACCTTTGATGACTACATCGCCTGCTGTGTCAAGCTGCGAGCCCTGACAGGTGGGTTCTCTGAGAAGGTGGCCTCTCCATAGGTCTAGAAGACAGGCGTTTTTAGGACATTTCATTTCTCAGTGCTTCTTAACTTTCATTGCCCTAATCTTTTTTTCTAACTTCAGTGGCTTTTTAGCATTTCTATTAAACTCATGTAGCAGAATTACTTTTTCAGATTTGTACATGAGCTGTCATTAAAAAAAAAAACCCTAACACAATTTTTCTGAAATGTTCTAAAACATGACAAACTAATTTTTTGACCAGAGTATGAGCAGTATCCTGTGATTTTCTCCCTAGTATGTGAAATATCCGAAAAGAGTGAATTACTCATTTGTAGTTCTTGTTCCTATTTCCTCCTGATGGAAAGTAACTTAAAATAGTGGTCATCCGTTTCAGATATTATTTATTAAACGATGAGACATCAATAATCTCTACATTTCTATTCCCTTTTATTTTTTCTCTTCCTTTTGTATATCTTTTGTCCCATCCCTTTTTACTCTTTTTAACATCAGGTTTTATGATTTTTATTCATCCTCACAAAAATTTGAGGGCAGATTTTTTTTTTTTTTTTTTAATGAAAGCAAATCCTTTTCAACAGGGTAGAGCTCAGGTGGAATATTTTATCACAGCCCCTTTGCCATAGTACGTACACCACCTATTTCCTAGTTAAACAATATCTATGACATTAAGAACTTTGAAATCTGTGCTTTCATCAAAATTAAGAAATGGCCTCAGAAGCTGCACAGCTTTTACTGACTTTGGGATAATGTCCAGCTCCACACTGAAAGAGACAGATAGATGCCGACGACTTCTGCCCATTGTATTACTTTGTTGTTTATTATTTTTATTCATACAATTGGCTTCTTTGCTTTGTTGTTTCGGTTATTTTGGCGGGTTGTACAATTTAAATGTTACTGCAGTGTGAACCCAAAGCCAAAATAATTAACTATTGTGAGTTCATATGATATGTACATATTTTTTAATTTACTGGCTTGTTTTACAGACAACTTTCGAAGACGGGATACTGGCCAGCAAGGTGTTGTGAATTTCCCCTATGATGATGTAAGTCTCAGTAATTCGGAACTGAGTAGCTGCATGGGATGCCCTTTAAAGTTAACTTAGGAGCATCTTAAGGATGCCAGAGTGATCCAGGCTTCAGTGATCAGGAGTTACCATTCAAAATCAATTCATTTATTATTCATCTTACCCATAGAACACTGCTGTGTATTAAAAAAAGCCTAGGTCAAAGCCCACTTGTCCCACTCTGGCTGGGTCACTCAGGCAGGTTTCTGCATTGCTCTGAGCCTGTGTGAGGGAAGAGGAGGAAGGAATACCTTCTTCACCCAGCTATTGTGAGATTTCAATCAGAAACGTCCTTGAAAAGCATCACGCAAGCGTTGTATCTGCCTTTGCCTTCATCTCAGTCACTGAGAAGGAACTTTAAGAGCTCAGGACACTATGTGACACACCCATGTCCTTCATGGAGAACATCAGGCACAAACTCCAGGGTTTCTGAATCAGCCACAATAAATGAGGTAGGATAAGGCCACATCACCAGCGTGAAGGTAACCAAAAGCCATCTTTGATTGCATTCGTTGGATATACTTAACTAGGGAGATGTTTAGTTGTTTCTCCTTTTTTTTTTTTTTTTTTTTTGCTTTTAAGCCATTGATTTTTTTTTTAATTACGTTTAGAATAAAGCCACTGTGATAACTGAATAAACTAAATGTTGCTCCCTCACAAAATACAAAGATATACACAAATTCGGCTCAGCAGCTGCTGTACCTATGAGTACACTTTGCAAAGGCTTGTGTGTGAATATGCTTATTTCTTCTCCTCAAAGATGTGTTCTCTTTCACATGCAACTTCTCAGGTGACAGTCCTGTCACTGTTTCCAAAGGAGGCAGCCTGTGGAGTGGAAAGTGCACAGCCTCTGGCCTCAGACGGGGCCACTTAAAGAGATACCTAAGCCTCTTGCTCTTTACTTAGCTTCCTTTTCCCTGAAATGGATGGGGGTGGTCGGCAGGGCCTTGCAGGAATGCTGCTCGGATTAGCAGTGCACAGTCCTCACTGGTGTGAAAAAGAAAATGGATAAAAAGCCCCATCTGTTGGCGTGTGTTTAATGGCAGAGCAAGCAAACACTTCACAGCACACGCTGATGCTTCTAAACTGGGTCTCTGAACTGCAGAAGGGTCCGAGCTTCTGTTTCTGTGCACACATACACTCACATGCTACCATTCTAGTGATTGAGCAGATGTGAAGGGAGTAAACTGTTTAAAGGAGCTCCTTGAGAGTAATGGGGTAATCCTGTGCAGTTTGGAGGTCCATGTGATATGAATGTGTAAACTGAATTGTTATTCCTATTTGTGAGTAGGAACCTTTGGCCATGCCCATTTCTTGAGTCTTAGGTTGTATTTGGAATTTAAATAATTCTATATACACTGGAGTAATCTCTGATGTGAACTTTGATGTGAGAAGCCCATTGGATTTTCTTTTTTAATCCTTACCTAAGGATGTTTATTGATTTTTAAAGAGAAAGGGAGAGAGGAAGAGAGAGAAACATCAATGGGAGAGAAACACAGACCAGTTACTTCCCGTGTAAATGGGATCAAGCTGTAAACTTGGCATATGGATGGACACGACACTCTAACCCACTGAGCAACCTGGCCAGGGCACCCACTGGATTTTATATTAGACTGCTTTCCTCAAATAAATGAGCCTTTCTGTACATCAATTACTTTTATTTCATAAAGGATTTTTGAAATCTATAATTTAAACTAGAATACGAAAATGTAAGTTGTTTAGACCTAAGTTAGAGGGCATAAGTTTAAGAGGTCTGCATTGTAATGCTGGCTTTTCTCTTTCAGTTCATCCAGTGTGTCATGAGTATTTAAATCTGGAGGGCGCTGTGTGGACGGGGCCGACATTCCAGCGGGAGCGCTCCCTCTTGGCTTGCCTTCAGTAACGCGTGTAAACTTGCTTCACCGCTTTTCCTTAACAGCTGTTGTAAAGGTTTATTACTTTATGTACATCTGAAGTTGCTGTTTTCAGTTTAAATAATAAATTCTTTGGAATTTTATTAATCTAAGATCAGTTCTGCTAACCATTTAGAACTTCCTTGAGCCATTGTCACGTCTTATTTTCTTGTTAACCCTGTTTTATGTGAATTTAGGTGCGCAGAATGTTTAAGGCACATTGTATACTTTTCACAGTAGGCTACTAAAACCTTTTCATCAGGCTGCAGCTGCTGTCATTCCTCCCCTAGAAGGGCTTATGCATGGTATTGAGAGCTTTATGTGTGGCGTATTCTTTTTCTAGTTTTGTTAATCCTCACCCGAGGATTTTTTTCCCATTGATTTTTAGAGAGAGTGAGAGGGAGGGGGAGAGACAGAGAGAAACATCGATGTGAGAAAGACACATCGATTGGTTGCCTCCCACACATGCCCCCTACAGGTCCAGGGAACAAGCCCGTAACTGAGGTAGGTGCCCTTGACCAGAATCGGAACCCGGAACCCTTTAGTCCTTGGGCCAACACTCTAACCTCTGAGCCAAACCAGCAAGGGCTGTGTGGAGTATTGTTGTCATGTAAAATGTTTTATACCTAGAGTGATGCAAAACCAAAAAACAAACAAAAAAAACAACAACACAAACATCTATAGGTAATCCATGTCAGAGTTCATCTTGGTAGAAACTTTAAGGCTTTAAGGCTTACAGATGTTTTGACTGATAGTCATATGAATGAATGGGAACAGGGATGATTATTTTCTGCCTCTTGAAAACTTATTGAGTAATCTGAATGGCAAATATTGTCTGTCACTGAGACCACATCGGCCTTTGTTAAGTATACTTAAAAACCTTGTACATTCTGAGTTTGACTATGTAAAAAAGAAAATTAACAGGAAAAAACTAAGGGAATATACAAAAATATGACCTATGATTATTTTGGCTAACGGCATCCTAGGTGATTTAACTTCCTTTATATGTTTCAGTATTTTCCAAGCTTTCTATAATGTGTGTGCTTTCCCTTTTAAAATCAGATGTTAATTTTTTAAATATTGATACTTTCATTTTGATATGCCATGTGTTCACACTGACATTAAAAATGTACACAACAAAAGGTCTGGAAATGGTGTTCTGAAATGTTGCTGTGACTGCCACTGAGAGTCAGGATCGCGAGCTCATTTTCTTCTTTCCTGCTACTTCTCCAGATGTTCTCTGATCAGCAGGGGTCACGTTGTAGAGGAGGGCTTTTTAGTAAAAGTTTTAAAGCATAAACTTCCAAGTAAGGTATGGATTCCAACGCTTCCTGTGCCTCTTTTTGTGGATGTGGTCTGATCACTTCGGTCATCTCAGAGCTTTAGTTTCTTCATCTTTGAACAGGGATTAGCTGTTGCCTCTTGGGGGTTAATCTGACTATGAAAAAGTATGCGGTATAATAAACACCAATAATATTTCTGTTTCTTAAATTTAAAGCTGGGCTGGTTTGCTCTTTTTTGCAAGAGAACTTAATCTCTAATAATAAATGTGTAACATGCTAATTAGACAGGACAGCTGAACGACCTTCCGGATGTCCTTCCGGACAACCTTCTGGATGAAGCCAGGGCTGTGAGGGCGGGGGCAGCCGCTGCAGCTACAAGGGATGAGCCCCTTGAATTTCGTGCATCGGGCTTCTAGTTGATAAAATAAACTTAGTCGATTTTCTCCCTGCCAGCAGAACACCTGTCTCATTCTGGGGCACAACGTGACAGCTACTGTCCTGATGCCAACCAATGAAAATAAAACATTTCTAAGCATCATTAGCCACATTTCACTATTTTTTCAATTATATATATATAACATATATATGTATATAATATATAATATATATATAATCTCATTGTATATTCATTTATGCAGCCCTAACTTGCATATTTATGTCAAGTAGTCACACCTGGTCTACATATTAGACTGTCAGGTAGCTGCTCTATACATGGTGGGGCAAAAGTAGCTTTCGTATGGAAAATAATAGAAGAATAAACTTTTGCATACTCACAACATAAATCTACTTTTGCCCAACCCTGTATTATGTGGTGAGTGTAGGTTTCACTGCAGATATATTGTCAGAGGCACGAAGCTTGGCTTGATCCTGAGCTGTCCTGAGAAGGGCCAGAGAGCTCAGAGAACCAGGAGGGAGGGAGCACACTCAGTCCCAGGGCCTGCTGTTTGCTTCAAACTCACCAGGATCCTCTGGAGAAGTTGCAGTTTAAGGAAGAGTTGTTTTCTGGCTGACTAAGGTGGTAAGGAAGAAGGCCCTTCCTGACTCGTGGTGATGGGCCATATTTGCAGCATCCGACTGCTTGGATTAGCCCCACGGTGAGCTGCAGCTACCATGGTTCTGAATTTGCCTTTGGTTAAGTGCGAAAGGACACAAAACTACGTCTCTGAAATACTCAATTCGGTTTAATTATTGATTCCTTGCAGCAAGTCTCCGTATCTCTCCCACTTCTACTTTCACTCTTTCCGAAAGCATGGAGCCTGGCCTTCGGCATGTCCCTGCCTTCGAAAGTTTCCTTCCCCTTGAGGAATTTGACGTATACATCTCCTTTCTTTAATTACAGCCAAAGTCTTCATTACAAGTGAATCTCGTGTTGCCTTATTTCTATTTTATGTTGGGTTCTGTGTCTCATTCATTATATACTTCCAGTGCAACGTCTCTCACTTCTTTACAACTGTCTCTTGGTCTGTTTTTCTGGTAAAGCTCTGAGGTCAAACCTGAACACTTCAATTATTTGGAGAATTAAGTTCCTCCAGTCACTCCAACTGAAGATTTAATTTAAGTTTGCAGATTTGTGCTTCTAGAGATGCCATGAGTTATGAAAGACACCCTTTTCCAGTGCTTCTATAGGATGTGGCTGCAGGAGGCCTGGTGCCTCTGGGGACGACTGGCATGGACAGCACGCAGCAGTCTTACCTCACTGCTCACAGCTCTCATTCCCCTTGAGCCAGCGTGGAGGTCAGGCTCCACTTGGGCAGGAAGTTCCAGGTGGTACTGTCAGCCACAGATGGCATGCGAGCTCCAACCTGTTCTTTCTGAACTGGACTTTGCTTTCACTCACCTGAGTGTGTCACTGTTTCAGTGCTCATCTGAATGAACTATTATATATGCCCAAAATTCAAAGGCAAGAAATGGAGCTAAGAAGGAAGGAAGAAAGGGAAGGAGGGAGGGAGGGAGGGAGGGAGGAAGGAAGGAAGGAAGGAAGGGAGGGAGCTCTATGTAATCATTGTTTGTTTTTTTACTTATAATACATGTACAAGCCCTTAATGCATTTTTCTCATATATTACTTTTTTCCTCAGCCCTTAATGCATTTTTCTCATATATTACTTTTTTCCTCAGCAGTTAAGAGCTAAAGGCAAAGGAAGTGTAAGTTCCAGGGTAAAGACTAGTGGGTGAGCCCAGCCAGTGTGGCTCAGGAGTTGAGCATCAACCTATATGAATCAGGAGGTCATGATTTGATTCCCAATCAGGGCACATGTCTGGGGTTGCAGGCTCGATCCCCAGTAGGGGGGTGTGCAGGAGGCAGCCAATCAATGATTCTCATAATTGATGTTCCTCCCTTTCTCTCCGAAATCAATTATACCTATATATCTATATCTATCTATATAATACACACACACACACACACACACACACACACACACACACACAATGTATATGTATAAGAGCGTCGGCCTGTGGACTGAAAGGTCCCAGGTTCGATTTCCGGTCAAGGGCATGTGTCTCTGTGTCTTGGTTGCGGGCACATCCCCAGTAGGGGTTGTGCAGGAGGCAGCTGATTGATGTCTCTCTCTCATAGATGTTTCTAACTCTATCCCTCTCCCTTCCTCTCTGTAAAAAATCAATAATATATATATATATATATATATATATATATATATATATATGATACTTTAAAAACGTATATGTATAAGACTGGTGGGGGTAAAATGGCTGCTTGGGAGATGAAGTGGCAGGTGGAGCAATTTTCAGTCTATGAATTCATGAACTTGAACAGCCTTCCGAGGCCCATCGCTTTAGAGTCTCACACAGGTGAGCTTGTTAAATAAGCCCACTGCCTGGGCTCTAGGTCAGGATCCAGGAGCCGGATCCTTGTTAGGGTCAGGGAGAAAGTGCAAAAAGATGAGGCCAAGCAGGTGTGTAGATGGAGGAGTTCTGCCTGCTGCCCAGCCAAGGAAACCATCCAACAGACAGCCTCCAGGCTCTCCTGAAGGACCGCCGCATCTCTAAGCATGCTGACGGCCCGTTAGGACAGTGAGGAACAGAAAAGAAGACCCCTTGCCCAACCCCCCCCCCCCCGAGGCTTCTGAAAGGCAGACAGTGGCTGGGAGAAAAACGGGACTAAAGAGGTGTTATGCATCAAAAGAACATTGATCTTTCATTGAAAGTCACTTTATTGATGTTACAATGAGACTAACATAGAAAACCGTGGTCTCTTATTAGCTTCAGAAGTGAAGACTAATCAAATGGTGCCGGTGATTTGAACCTCAAGTTACAGTGACCTTTAAAAACAGCAAGATTTTGTTAACTTACAATAATGAGAATAACCTTAGCAGGGGAACAGCCGTAAATCAAATCACGCTTGCTCGGGAAAGCAGTTGCCATACACATTTCAGTCGGTGTTTGCCAGAACTCAATAATTTTTAAACAGCCTAACAACCCGAGGTGCAGAGAGGATAGAAAGTTAAAAGGAAGCCAGTCTAAGTATATACACGGTCACCTGGTTACCAAAAGTGAAACCGGCTATGAACACGTTGCACAGAGTGGCGTCCACTGTGGATGGGACATCACCCCTCGAATATGACGGATGTGGAAAACACCAGCACAGACTTACCCTGGCGAACAGATATAAACCGATACGTTTAGGTAGAACACAGTTTCTAAGAGAAGGTGTGCTGGGTGGAAGTCTCTTCCCGCAAGTGAAAAAAGCAGAGCATGCTCACTTATCCCGAATCAAAGCTACCAGTAAGCACTTTTGAAATTGCTGTTAAAAAAAAAAAAAGTGTTCCATATAAAACAAAGCTCTTGGGTCCTGTTTACCCAATAAAAAGACTCTTGAATCACAGTTGGATTTTTGTACTGGATTGGGGGGGTTTTCATCCGGCAGTGATACACACGTATAATTTAGCAAAATCTCTTGGGTTATTACAGAGTACATGTATTCAGATCAGCACTGTCTGTGTGGTGTTACCTGGTATGACTTAGCACCGCTGTGTTTAAAGATTTGGAGCGATTTTCATTATTTGAGAGCTTGACCATCAAGCCACAAACCCACATCTGAAACTATATGTAGGCTAAGCCCTAAAGTACAAGTAGATTAGTATTATAGGTGTGTCTTTTTACCTTGAGAGGAAAATGTCCTTTTCTTGACAAACTCTGGAACTTTCGCTGATTTTTTAAGTGCATCACCTTAACAAGATTGCTAGTCTCATTGTATGCCTTTTTTTTTTGTGAAAAAAATAAAAAAACACAAAACAAACAAACCGACACACTTTCCCTGGTTTTGACTATAAGGAGACCTAAAAACACGACATGATGATGCCCTTGAGCAAAGCCTTGCCAGCCCTGATGTGCCTCCAGGTATGAAACAGGTTCTGTGAACAACGCAGCAGGTAGCAGTGACTGGCCCATCACGGCTGGACCATGAAGTATTAAAAGCCAACACTTAGTCCTAACCTGTTTGGCTCAGGGGATAGAGCGCCGGCCTTCGGACTCAAGGGTCCCAGGTTTAATTCTGGCCAGGGACATGTACCTTGGTTTCGGGCACATTCCCAGTAAGGGGCGTGCGGGAGGCAGCTGATCGATGTTTCTTCAATGTTTCTAACTCTCTATCCCTCTCCCTTCCTCTCTGTAAAAAAATCAATATATTAAAAAAAAAAAAGCCAACACTCAGTGACATTGCAGAGCACGCAGGCCTGTCTACTGTGAGCACACAGCACCTCTCCCCACATCACCCCAAGGGGCCATCCTGTGCCCACTTGCACGGTTAGCTCCTGAGCTGAGAGCGGATCTCCATTCTGCTCCTTTGCCAGCACCCCGAGGCTGGCTGCTTCTTGTCTCCCCTCCATCCCGCAACACTGCACCCCATGCCCAGGTGCCCCGGGGAGAAGACCAAAGATGTCTTCCCCCTATTCTACATTCCTCTGCTTCTCCCAAGTGCCAAGTTGGGCCACAAAAAGGGACTTACCTGGGTGACAGTGCAAGTCCCTAGTCAGGAGAAAAGGGCTGACAGCTACTGGGCGGGGAGCGACTTTGGAAGGAGGAGGGTCTGGGAGCATCTCTCAAACCCCACAGCGAGGATGCTTTACTGTCTATCGGGCTTGGACATAAAGGATACAAATACTAGGCAGCTTTTTGTTTAGTTTAAATGTGTTTTCTACTTATTAGCCAAATCAGAAGATGCTCCATTTTGGGGACTCTGACAAAGCAATGAATAAGTGTGAACAGAAATAGCACACCCTGCTGACTGAGGTGCCGCTGCATCGCAGTCCCTCTGCCTCTGCAGGGCTGCTGGGAAAGCTCCTCTGGCCACTAAAGGCACCTGCCCACGGAGCATATGCTATGAGCATGCGCCTACGCCTCCCAGCAGGTGTGGCTGCTCCCCCAACACACACACACACACACCCACACACACACACACACACACACACACACAAGCACACACACACACACACACACACACACACACACACACACACACAGCAGGATGCGGAGCTGCCTCTCAGCCCACTTTCACAAGAGCAGGCCGGCCACCTCGCCCTCCACCACACAGGGAAACTATTTCTCAAAAGTCCTCCACTCTCCCATGTGGGAGGAAAGTCGCATCCACCTTCAGTGTAGTCTTAGCAAGTCAGAAGGTATCTTGGGGGGGAGAGGGGGGTTGGTGGTGGGGGAGGACCTGAGCTCCAAATGAAGCCAGATTCTCTAGGAATGTTTGCTGCTTGTATATTTTAAGGTAGTAGACTGAGAGTGGGAGATTCATCTCGACTCCATTTAAGAAAAAAATAAAAAGCGTGTGGGTGACAGATTTAGAGGAAAACGTAGACGTGAAAGGGCAAAGATCATGAGGAGCATAAAAAGTAGACCTTGCGCTGCCAGTGTGGCCATCAGAGGGTTTCATGGAAAATCCATGTCAACTTACCAACCTGCAGGCTGGCATGGAAATGAATGTGCTGCCCACAGGCATCCAGGCGGCAGGATCCTAGTCAGGCTGAGGCAGCAGCTGTCCTCCCTCCCTGCCTGCTGCACCCCCTCACTCACCGCCGCGCTGCTCCCCATGCCTCTGCACGCTACGCCACATGCTTCCAAAAGCTGCCCTGTCCTTCAAGTAAAACGAAGTGAAATAAAAGCGTCTTCTCTTTCAGTCAGAATTTATTATTATGGTTAATAACAAGGAAATATTTAGAGTGGCTAAAAAAAGTTAAAACAGAACTACATGGCAGCAAAAAAAAAAATGAAGAATGGATGAAATAAATAAATGAACAGACTTGATTTTGGAACACCGAAATACTGTTATTTCCTTTAGCCCATAGGTAACTATAGGTAACAAAGCAAAGAGCAACATCTAACAAAATAAGAAGTAAAATAGCCTCAAGGTATCTGGAGCCATGGACATAATTAAGTTATGCAATCTACAAGGGAATCAATGAGAGAGGGGGGGGAGTAGGGGATAAAGAGAGAGAATTACTTCCTCCTCTGGAAGTGAGCAAATCATCTAATTCTATCTTGTAGAAACTTCTTTTAGAAAGTTTATCAATCTTATGTTCAGAAATTTATGCTGGTCTGATCTTATATATAAACACAATGTTAAACACTTTTTTTTTAAAGCAAGGGGAAAGTGAGGGGAACTGTATTATCACTTAATAGCACTTGTATCAAAATATGGTTTGCATTTTAACCTTGCATTTACTTTATTAGTCATGTTTTAATTTTTTTAAGGAATAACACTGTTTTTTTTTGTAAAATAAAAAAAATACAGCAGTTATAGCAAGTGGAAAGCCTTCATTAGGCTGCACTGTTGGAGCTTATTCTTTTCACAGACTAGGAACCTGGGGGCCCCATTCTAGCCGGAAGAGGCCGGGGAGGATGCACTTCCCCTCTAAGGAAAGTGGCTGGACCCAGAGACCAGTTAGTCTGAGTGGCGGCTCCCTCAGGGCTCCCTGTGACCCCACACCTCCCTTGTTGACACTCATGGTGGAGAGACTTAAACGTTTCTTTAAATCATACTACACTGTAATGACTATGGAGTAAGAGGAACATCACAGGCAGCAGGGAAGTCAATCTGAAGTCTTACCTAAGCACAGAATGTTGGAAAGAAGAAAAAGGCATACAATGGAACACACAGGCCAGATAACTGATCTCTGCTTAGCATAACAACAGGCAGGCCCTACAGTGGACTTGGGGGAGGGAGATACAGGTATTAGTTACACGATACAAAGGGCTATGTGGCCGCAAAGTCCTCCAAAATAGATATTTAAAAAAATAATGCTGTGCTTGTGTTTAGTGTCATGGGTCCAATCCCCCTGCCTCTGTGGATGAAAAGTCATAGGTATTTAGATTTAATACCTCTAGAACACCAACTATGAGTACACATTCAGGTACTTCTCATAACTACCCACTGAGATGACAAACTTGCCAAAGAATCTTGAAAATGGCTGCAAGGATGTTTAAACATTCTTCGATAGGTACTCAGAAGACAACATTAGAATCATAATCTCTCTGCAAATAAAACAAAACACTTTCCGTTCCATTCGGATGACGATAAACTACATATATACCTCTAGAGCAGGGATGGGGACTGTCCAGCCCGGGTCGTATAAGGCCCAAGAAATCATTTGGCCTGGCCCTGCCAAGGAATTAGAAATGAGTTAATTAAGTGTTTGACCAAATATAGCAGGCTAATTTTTAACTTGATAATTTTGTATGATCCTCGAATAATGTTATAAATATCCAAATGGCCCTTGGCAGAAAAATGGTTCCCCACTCCTGCTCTAGAGCAACCATGTTGCCCACAAGGCACATCATTAACAGTTTTCACTTGAAATAATAATTTTCATGTAAAGATCATTGAGAAGGTCAGGAAAGAGGGGGGGGGGGGATCTGTTGATTACATAGCTATCCATTTGTGATCCTTTCAAATTAGGGCCTATGTTACTGCAACTAGGGAGCATATATACACAAGGTACCTTACATTCAAATCTATAAACTCTTTTATAGTCAAAATAAACCTATACATTAGCATTTTATACACTCAATACCAGAAAACATTCAGTGCACATTAAAGTGATCTGGGTCAAAAGCCACTTTATTTGCTGTATCTTTAAATCTATCTGCCCTCCTGCCCTTGGCTCGCGTTAGGCGGCAAGGCCACCCAACACTCACCCAACCCTCAGCCTGATGGAGCGCTGTTTGTTGTTGTTTTGTAGTCTTGGCAGTGACATCCCTTCCTGTCATGAAAAACGCTGTTTATGCTTGATCGTCTTGGATAATTAAGTTGATTCTTCAAATATTTTCAAAGACTTGCAGAAAAGAGGTTCATTAGGAGACGTAAATACACAGCAAAACACACTGCCTTCTAACTCGGCCCTTCCGCTTGGGAGTCCCGGATGACCACCCATGGAAATGACATGGACTTTGTTGGTGAATCCTCCTGGGAGAGATCAACTTCAGAAGATATTTCTGCAATCTCGTCGGCAGATTCCATTCCTCTCAAGAGAAAGGAGAGAATATGAAGGATTCAAAAGTACTCGTTACCGCAGAGATGGTGTGATCTCATCAGTTTCTCAGCTTGAGGGGGAAGTGTCCTTGGGACGTTTCCTTCAGAATGAGGC
>PVJN01032741.1:0-23915 GCA_004026805.1 Lasiurus borealis | reverse complement strand
CGCACACACACACCTGAGTGCCTAGCTCTGTACTCACTGGGGGTGGTGGGAGCACAAAGTTGTCTGGGAAAACTCCTCTTCTGCCTTGAGACTCTCCTTCCCACCAGCCCTCATCCTCAGTGACCTGGGAGAGAAAGATGCGGGGGAGAGGTGTGCCAGGTCCTCAGGCTCCTTCCTCCCCAGGCCCCATCCCTTCTCAGCGTGCCCTTCCCTACACCCTCCCCTGCCTGTGCCTTTCATACCTTCCTCAGTACCTTCACCTCGTCCCCCCTCCGCAGTGCCAACTCATCTGGGGCCTCCGGCTGGTAGTCAAACAGGACCCTGTAGGTCTCAGGGTAGAAGACTGAGGGGAGGTCAGTCCTCTGAAGCCAAATCCCTTCCCCAAATCAGTCTTCAGATCCCTCCTCCATCAGCCTAGCTGGAATCTCACTTCCGGAAGTGAAAGTGAATTTGGGAAGGGTTACCCAAGGGATTATTTGGCTGGGTGCTCACCTGTCCGCGTGTAGTCTGGAGGGTTGTCACAGGTCAGGCTGTTCATCTAGTGAGGGCAGGGAGAGGGGGGAATAGCTGAACCTCCGATCCCACCTCCCCAACCCCCATGAGGAGCTCCCCACCTCTTTACCCACCCCACCCTATTTACTTTGAGAGGTTGCTGGGGATCAAGGCAAATTGAAGGCATGCCTGGGTCATCAAGGCCTGGTGAAGGAAAGGGAGGTTAGGGGGTGTGTGTGTTAATTCATAGATTAGGTCATAGAAGAGGTCAAAGGGGTCACAAGGTCAAGATGTGTGGATCACAGGCTTCAGCCACGGGGAGGGCCATGGGAGGAGACTACAGTCTGGTCACAGGGTTTCATGGGGTCACCGGGTCCAGGTCTCACTTGGGGGCCCACTGTCCAGCAACTCCACAAAGTTGGATGGAAAGGCTCCCAGCTGCCCATTCTTCTTTCCCAGCCACCAGCCGTCCTCGATCTGGGGAGGGGGAGGACGAAGAGGTTTTTCTGGTTCTGCCCCAAGAGTCTTTCTAGGAATCACTCTTGGTGCTGCCCTGACTCTTCCCGGTGACCCCCCTCCATCCTTGCTCCCTCACCATTCCCATCGCCCACACCATCACTTCACACCCGCCTCCCCTCACCCGTGGGTGTGCTCCATCCTCTCCCTCAAGTCCTCCCACCGCCTTATCCTCTCACCTCCTTTATCACCTCCACAATCTCCCCAGCTTGCAACTTCAACTCGTCCGCCTGCTCCGGGCTGTAGCTGAAGTTCACTTTGCACCATTTTGGGGAGCTCCGAGATTTGGCAGGGCGACCTGGGATGGGACGCGAAGGGGAACGCTTAGGCAGAGCGCCCCAGACCGCTGAGCTGGGGGAGGTGCGTGCCTCCAACCCCGCTCAGGGCGGAGCATTGTGCTTGAGAACCAATCACAGGCCACAGAGCGGCCAGGCAGCTCCGCCCACAGAGACGCCCGTGGGGCAGGGGTGGGCTGGCGGAACAGCGATGGCTCCGCTCCGCGCTGCGGCCCCGGGAGCCTCTTACCTCGGCTGCGCGCACAGCGAGGTCTCGGCGCCTCCCCCGCGCCGCGCAAACTTTCCGGGATTTCCTGGAAAAGAGGGTCCGGGAGAGAGGGCTCTCGGCTCCCGAGGGGGAGAGCTGAGAGGCCCCGCCAAGTAGACCCCCCGGGCTCACCTGCACCAGGCGCTGCGGGAAGAAGCCGCAGCGGCCCCCCAGCTCTCCGCGCAGCCAGCCCCGTGCGGGTCCCTTGCACACCTGTCGGACCACGTCCCCGGGCGCCAGACTCAGCTCGCCCTCCTTCTGCGCACGGTAACCGGCCAGCACCAGCACCTCTGCGGGCGGAAGCGCGGCTCAGAGGGACCCCGTCAAGGCCGCCTGGCCCTGGCGCGAGTCCGGGCTCCGTGGAGGAGAGAGCTGGGTGGCGGTGGAGGGTTTTTTTTTTTGCCATCTCCACACGGTTGTGTGGAGGACCCACCCCAAACCTTCCGCACATACCCATCGCTTCCGGGACGCCCTCCAGAGCCGGGCAGGGAGGTGAGAGCGATCCCGCGGGCGGGCAGCAGAGTACTGGGCTGGGTAGGCTGGGAAGAGCTGCGAGACTGAAGCAGAGGAGGCGGAGACACACGCCGATAGGGTAGGTCCCGCTCCAGGTGCTGAGAGTGGGTGTGGGAGAGGGGGCGGCCCGGCTCGGCAGGTTTGGCCCCCCAACCCAGGGGTGAGGAGGAATCCAAGGTCTCCGGCCAGTGCTGAGGTTCCAGCTCCCAGGTCACAGCCCCCCCACTTGCTCTTGCTGCCCACGCACCGAAATTTTCAGTCCAGCGGCCTCCGGTCCTCCTAACCTTAGCCCTGAGGCTCCCACCCACCTTTGGCAGAGCCTTCCTGGCCTCTCCTCTCTGCCGGCAAGCCTTTAGCTGCAGGGGAAAAGGTGGGGAGAGGCACATACCTGGGTGGGGTCCCCCCTGCAGGCAGGAACCGCTCCTTGGCAGGAGCTGAGAGAAAGGGGTGGTTGTTCAGGTGCCCACAAAGCTGCTGCTGGTATGCTCTGTTTTCCTGGGAGGCGTATGGGCACGCGGCTAGTGCAGATCCCTCCCCCACCAGCCTAGCTGGCAAGGGCTGAAAGGTAGGGTCCACCTAAGTGCCCATCCCATGTGGGCTAGGCTCATTTTCAGGTAATATTTTTTAATGTATTTTTATTGGTTTCAGAGATGGAGTGGGATAGAAACATCAATGAGAATAATCATTGACTGCCTCCTCCTGCATGCCCCCCACCAGGGATCGAGCCAAGCCAGGCATGTGCTCTGACTGGGAATTGAACTGTGACCACCTGGTTCATAGGTCGATGCTCAACCACTGAGCCATGCCAGCCAGCTGCTTTCAGGTAACTGCTGCTCAGTGGAAAACACACAAGGCCGCGTCTGTTATCCACACCCCTTGGCCCCCGCCCCACCACCTTGGAAGCCAAAGTCCTTGCTCATTCATGCATGACACACCAGTGAAAAAATCTGGTTCTCCTGGGGTGTCCAAGACGAAGGGTAAAAACCACTGGGATGAGAATGCAGTTATAAGCTCTTCCCCAGGACAAGTGAGTGTGAGACTGGTGAGGATCCGACTGGGCAACAGTTTTGAGTCCAGCCCCCGAAGACATTTTATCTTCCAGGTTCCCTATAGGAGATAACGGCCCCCATGCACAGGCAAGCACACCTTCCCCCCTCCCCCAATAACCAGAGTCCATTTACATCTGCCACTTCATTTATTTATTTTTATTTGCAGGAGGAGTTGAAACAAATCTTTAAGGGGGGGTTTCCCCTTAAACATGAATCAAGTAAAACCAACTTAACTATAGAAATGTAGCAAAGTAAGGGTAAAAGCAGCACAACAACCCAAGAGGCAAAGGTTGGGGGGGCGGGGGGAGAAGTGGGTGCAGTCCGCATATACCATATGCATAAGTGCCATATGATTCACCTGCTCAGGACCGCCTCCCCAGAAGGCAAGCACAAGGACCCATTTTAAGAGGATGTTTTTCCCCCCCAAACATCTGAGAATGCTTCAACTTAAAGCTTAAGGTTAAAAAGGAAAAGAAAAAAAAAAGAGAACCCCACAAACCACCCAGCCATACCACCTTCCTTAATCAATCATAGGAGTTTCTTTTCATTTTATAAAAAGATTAATAAAAAATATTGAAAAAATTATTTTCTCATCTTATATTTGTAAAGATAATAGAATTCAGAAGTTTCTTAGAAAACAGACCAGAAACCGTCACCCAGTTTCCACCACTGTTGCTGAGATCAGCAGGGCTAGAAAATTGGGACACCGGAGCTGCTGGTGGAGAATGGGAAGCCCAGCCCAGAAGAAATCAGAAAATATTGGGGAGGGGGCGCGTGGGGTGTGGTTAGGAGCAATACCATGTGATACACGGCTACGCAGAAAAGGGGAACACAAGGTGGTCAGAAAGGCCTTGAACTCCTCCTCTACATACAAAACCAATTTTTACAAAGATCCAAGCAGTTGGTCCCAAACTGAGATGAACACTTCAATGTTTATTCACATGCTTTGTTTTCTCTTTTAAGAATCAGAATCAAAAGTTGTCCAAATTAAATCTTTCTGCTAATGTTACTATATATGCCTAAAAAAAAGGGCTTTAAAAACCAGGAAAAGAAATTCAAAGTCATCAAATTAGTCCTCTTAGCTCCAAATGAAATGAAATTAAGAACAAAACTGGTTTCTAATAGGGAACAAACCAAAATCCAAGTATCGCTCTCCCCTCCCTGCCCCAGTCCCCACCCCACACACCAACAACAAATGAGAAACACAGCTAAAGCCCAATGTGCTGTGTTCTGCTCAAAAACTGGGCCTGGCCCAGGCTCCATGGCCGGCCGCCTCCGTCCAGTGGGACACTGCGCCAGGGATGCTTTCGGCTACAGTAGCATTCTGCATGGCTGGTGGGGGGTTTTCAGAATCTTCTTGAGGCTCTTCTGTTTAGTTCTTCACCAGCCATTTCCTAGCGCCTGTCCCCCCTGGGTAGGAGCGCCCATCAGAAAGAACCCTACTCCGTGGTGGGTTGTAAATTGTCCTTCTCTTCTCGGTTCTCTGTCCCACTCTCGTCGTCTTCAATCTCCCCTTCTTCCCCACTGAACTTGTCATGGGCCCATTTGGGGCTGGTGCTGGATTTCCGGAACATGAACCTGCCTCGACCTCGGGGAAAGGCTCCTCGGCCCCGGCCCCGGCCCCCCCACTTCTCACTGCCTTCACCTTCACGGTCGTCATGCTAAAAGGAAAGAAAACTCCATCAATGCCAGTTAACAAGTAGCCAGAACCCTCCTCTGTACCTACCCCCAAATGTGACTTTCTCAAACGAACCTATGTCCAGACCTCCCTTTTGCTCCTTTTCTGTCCTCCTCCCTATTCCCCACTCCAAAGACACTACTGATTCAGATCCAACAGAATATTCAGTTGGGTACACTGGGAATGCTAAGGCAGTAGCTCGGGCTTTATAATAATGATGATAAAATCTTCACTGCGCTTTCAGAAAGACTTGTACATGCATTATCTCATTTAATCCTTACATCTACCCTATCATTATCACCCTCCACTATGCAAATGAGTAAACAGGCTTAGGAACTTTTAACTCATTATTTATTTAGTACAACACCTCGAAAAGGATGAGTTTAAGAATACCAGTCACACCAAAATATGAAACTGTGTTGTCAGGTAGCTCACAGAAGAAGCTACCCTCAAATACACATAGCTACGCTACAGTTCTTCCCACTCCACCCTCAGCCCAGAACAGACAGCAAGACCAAGAGTAAATTCGTTGTTCATGGTCTCAGACTTAGTCAAGTCAGAACCAGAACCCCATCTCCTGTCTTGTATCTCCCACCTTTAGTTTTATGTAAGGAGGCAGTGTGACAGAGGAAAAACAACCACCTACATCTCAAATTATCCTACTCTGACCATTTCACCAGAGAGGAGGCATGAGAGAGAATTTTGAAAAGTAGGAGTCGTTGCTAAGTCATCAGCCCATGGCTTCAAAGAGTCGGAACCACCCACTCATGCAATAGGGAGGGGTAGGCACATGGGGTCAGCCAGGTAAAGGGCTTCCTATCAGGGTTGCTTGTTTACCTGGCTAAATGCATCCGGTGAGTGATGTTCCCTTACACTGCAAGTAGGGGCAAGAAAAGGGGCTCCCCGCTATAGCAATCCCACTCTAGGACTTATGCTAGACCCAGTCAACAGTTCCCTAAATACAGACTCAAGGGTCCTTGAGGAATCTCAAAGCAGCTCCCAGCAGCCCTAGAAAAGGGAAGGTGGCTGTGCAGAGCCATCTACATAATAGCCTGTTTCTTAGTTGTGCAAATGACAACCCAGACCCATGCCAGCCCTTCTCTTAGACGGAGACTCCGCTCCAGGCTTACCTTGACCACAACACTCAGAGGCACATCTCTGCTTGGATTTAAACCTGCTATTGGCATAGCAAGGCAAAGAGTTGACTCACTAGCCAGTAATTCAGCCTAGAAGAGCCCTAATCTGAGAGAGGGGAGTGAGGTCCAGAAGGCGCCTGGAAACTGACACTGACCAACAGCTTAGATGAGAGAAGCCCAGTGGCATTTCATTTTGGAGACAGAGATCCTGAGCTGTCTTCCCTGTCAATCTTGCACTAGCAAGTGACAGAGTGGAACTGTAGCTTAAGGGAAGGGTTACAGCTTTATTCCTAAGTAGAGACTGAAGGGAGGCCGTGATTGGGGTAGGTGAGCAATAAAACAAGTCACAAACTAAAAAGAGAAGAGCAACCCTTCTTGTTTACTCTAGATAAACCTTTGAGGGGCTAGGGCCCCTCTCTTAGAGAATCCTCACCTTGCCAGCACTCTGCCGCCCCACGGAGACACATCCCCCCAGTGCAAGATGCCTCCACACATATTCAATCAGTTCTGAACAGTCCGAACATACCAACCAAAACCTAGGTATTGCTACTGTGTGTGCCAAAGGCCCTGGCCCTTTCTGGTTATCCCAACACATACCAGGTAATACTTCTTGCTCTTGGGTGTGTACTCGGGGTCCCACTCCTCTTCCCGGCTTCTCTTTTGAAAATCATTGTTGCTGCTATTGTTGTTGTTACCAGAGTAGTTGCCTCTGCCCCAGCCTCTACCTCTGGCTCGAAACTGCTGTGGCATAAAGAGGGAAAAAGGAGCAAAGTACCGTGTCAGGAACGGAGAAAATCAGTGATCTGTATTTTGTTCAAGCACATTTCTGGCACAACACTGCTGTCCTGCAGTCAACATGCTGGTCCACTGGTTTCTGGCCAATTTCTTTCTGTTCACCTAAGGTCTATAGCCTAGAGGACAATATGGCACCAGGGCCTCCAGGCACAGCAGGAGTCAAGATAAGTTGGGAAGTTCTGAGACTGGAAGTCCTAAGAGGCTTTCCAGTGTCTAGCCCAGCAATTATGATCAGTAAAAGAACTACAAGTAGAAAGCCTGGGTAATGGGGAACCACAGGTTCTGAGGTCTGTAGACTGGATTACTTAAATTAAGGGCAACCAAACTAGTATTCTGATAAACACAGAATTAGAGGGAGCAGGAGGTGCGAGAGAAAGGGTGACAGCAGGGTCTTACAAAGGTCCCTCGAGCTCTGCCTCCTCTTTCATTTGGACCCACAAAATCTTTGGTCCCCAGTCTTGATTTGTCAAAGCCGGTGGTGCTCTCCTCTCTCTCCTCCGTTTCTTCAGTGTACTCCTCCGCTTTGTAGGAGTGGGATGACTGGGAGGAAGAGGATGATGACCTGGACCGGTCTCGTGTTCTCCGGTGCTTCCTATGAAAACAGAAGAGACAGAAAAAGCAATAAACCCCTTGGCTCGGGCCTCCTGGCTAAAAAGCACAGGGCAATCAAGAATGTGTCTGTAATGAAGGCATTGAAGACAAGTAAGCTAAAAACCTCAATTCATCCCACCTTACCCACCCAGGATACCTGGGGAGGTCCCAATTCTGTCAGTCATGTTCACTAACACATCTATGCCTGAGCCTGTGATGAATATGGGACATATACCTAAGGAACAAAACAATCCATGGCCTCTGGCAGCTCAGTTTAATGCATATGCATGTAGTAGAAAGGTAGAAGAAAACTAACCCTGTGCTGAGAGTCCCATGTATATGGTACTGGGACAGAGGCTTCATATATTAGCATCTGTCTGGGCTTTCTAGGATTTTATTTCTCATAGCAAGAACACTATCTCTCGGGGTTGCTCTAAAGATCGAACACTTTACACTGACATAGCAAGCACACAGTAAATGGCAACTTTGATTATTCAGTAATATCCCCTCATTTTCCAGGTGAAAGAGCTGAGCAGAACCTGGATTCAAGCCTACTTTTAATTATACTACTGTTCCACATGTCACCTCACACTGAGCTCAAACAGGTTGTGCTATTAAGCACAAAATCTGACAGAACCATACCCAGTGATTTTCCTACCTTCCCTTCATCTGGTGGAAATTACAGACTACAGCAAATTAGACTACTGTGATGAGTCAGTGTCTATGTACTAAAGGTCAGGGCCAGCCCTGCGTCTAGGGGAGGTTGCCTCTAAGGTGACAGAAAGGCCAGGCTCCCAGGGGTGGAAAAGGAGTTACAGGGAGAAGACAAACAAGTGTCAGTGGCCTATCATTGTCCTCCCTTCCCTCATCCTCCTCCATTAGGAAAAGCACCTTGCCCCGCCCCCACCTTCCGCATGTGACAAACTCAAGAATTTAACTATTTGAATCCTACCAGCATTACTCATGACAAGAAAAATCTAAGTTATTGTCATAGGATTCATATAATTCAAAGGTAGAACTCTTGACTTCTAGAAATTGAGGTTTCCAAAAGACTCCAACAGCTCCAGATTTGAATCCTAGCACTGCCTCTCCAAGTGTTCCAGGGGAAGGATTCAGCCAGTAATCCCAACCAGTCCAAAACACTTGAGCTTCTGCTCCCTTTCCACCAGGGCAACCCTGAGAACTGCTATTACCACTTCCATTTCCTATTGAGGAGTAGGTCCTTTACCTAGGACAGCCCTGAAACTGCTGGGGCTCCTAATACCCAAGTAACACACTGGGAAGAGACAGAGTAGAACAGAAGATCTTGAGTTTTGATGTCAGCCAATACTTCTATGATCTTGGACAAATTGTCCTGAGCTTAGCTTATTTACCTTCACACCAACTATAACTGTTCTCAAAGGACTTGATAATCAAATGGATACAAAAATGCTGGCCAACTGAAGTTCAGAAACAGCAAAGGTGGCATTATTTCTTCTGCGCAAGTCTGGGGATTCAATTCAGCTACATTTAATAAGACAGAATTGATAAGTCATGGAATGTCCAGGCTGGCATGGGTCAGTGGTTGTGCATTGACCTATGAACCAGGAAGTCATAGTTTGATTGCTGGTCAAGGCACATGCCCAGGCTGCAGCAGGCTGCGGGCTGGATCTCCAGTGGAGGGTATGCAGGAGGCAGCCAATCTATGATTCACTCTCATCACTGATGTTCCTATCTTTCTCTCCCTCTCCGAAATCAATAAAAATGTATTTTTTTAAAAAGTCATGGAACGTCAAAATGCACATTGAAACAGGACCTTAGCATAAATGCTGCCCTATAAAATTCAACAATGCTACCTTTGTTTAAAGAATAACCTTGCCCTGGCCAGTTTTGCTCAGTGGATGGACTGCCGGCCTTTGGACTAGAGGGTCCCGGGTTTGATTCCAGCCAAGTGCACATGCCCGAGTTGTGGACTTAATCCTCAGTGAGGGACGTGCAGGAGATAGCTGATCAATAATTCTCTCTCATCAGTGATATTTCTCTCTCTCCCTTTCACTCTGAAATCAATAAATTACAAAAAAAAAAAGAACCTCTCCTGGCCCTTGCTGGTTTGGCTCAATGGATGGAGTATCAGCCTGAGGACTGAAGGGTCCCAGCTTCGATCCCCAGTAAGGGCATACAGGAGGCAGCTGATCAGTGATTCTCTCTCATCATTGATGTTTTTTTCTCTCTTTCCTTTTTTCCTCTCTGAAATCAATAAATATGTATTTTAAATAATAATAAATAAATAAAAGCTTGTTTTCAAAAAAGAAAACAAATAACCTCTTGGAAATGTCTGCTTAGTTTAAAAAGCATTAATATCAACAATCTTGTCCTATCCAGTTCCACAGCTTGTTTGACCAGTGCTGTAATCTGATAATGACTTTGAGCCATTTCTAAAACATAACCTTCCCATGAAGATTTGTGATGAGAAATAATATGTTTAAAACAGCTACAAAACAAATCCCCAAATGATTTCCTACACTTCCATACCCAAATTAGCTGGCCATCTGCCAGCAGCAGGCCTTCTTTGGAGAAGGTTCAGACCCACTTTCATAGATTTGGTGAAGACCCTAAAAAGGGGGCAGGTGAGACTCCACTAGGAATCTGAATGAGGTGACAGGGGCTCACGTACTTCTGCTTCTTTGATCCTTTATGGGTTTTCTCTGTTTTCTCGGCTGATCTTTCCCTTGAGTGGCTTGAGTCTCGGGAATCCACTGATTCTCTTGATTTACCTCGTTTAAGATCTCTCTCCTTATGTTTTTTACGACGTTCAATATCAAGGCGGAGATCAACAGGATCATCTTTGTATTTTCCCTCAGCCTGGCAAAAGAAAATCAAAATGAAGGTTTTTGGGGTTCAGGGCTACCAACTCAACCACCCCATAAACTGTGGTTACTACTCCAATGGAGTGGTGCAGAGGGAGAACTGGGAGTGAGGCACCTCACCCAAGCAGATGTCCCAAGAAGTCACTTCATAAGGATCCATCCCTCCGATCCCAAACCAGTTCTCTAAATAATGGTAGCCTTCTAAACATGCTCTATACTTGGGGGGGGATAAGGACACAGGTAATACCTTAATCAATACAAAACATTTTTTAAAAAAATAAATTTAAATATGCTCTATATTGATCTTGCTTCGATTCCTCCGCAACCCCGTAATGATCTGGCTAGCCTACAAGTTGAGAAGGCCAAATCAGCTCTAGGAAGTGGTTGGTTAAGGCTGGCTCCTGCTTACTCACCAACAAGGGTAGAAATGCATGTGTTACCCTTTTCCTACCTACAATGTAGCAGCCACCCAAGCTTATCCTAGACTTGGAATCATGCCTGAGTACTGAGCCCAAACACAGAGAGTGGGAGTCTTAAACAACCTGCCTAAATGGTTGGTTATACTGAGAATTTCTCTAGAGAAGTAGTATTAATAATGTAGGGAGTACCATAATTTCCATAAGAGTACCATAATTTCCATAAAGTGGCAAAACTAGGTCAAAGTTTATTTTCTAAAAAAGAAAAAATCTTTTTCTAGGAAGGGTAGCCACCAGGGCAGGGAAATGGTGTAGACAATATGACCAGCATTCCAGGGGTCCCACAGTTCTTGGGAAAATTAGTGAGAGCAGAGATGTAAGGTGATTTCAAGAATATTATACACTAGGACTTGTCTCCTGGGACTAACTTCTCCCTAAAAGAGCAAGAACTGAGCAGTTCACTCTATATTATAAACATTTCACTTACACTAAGCTTTTTGTTGAAATAAAAGTTTAATTTTAAACAGGAATGGTAGGTATTAAGTTTATTTTATTTCCATTTTTTTTTGGGGGGGGGTGTCTCTGCACCCTCCAAAGATTAAAGAAAAACAAGACAAAAGCAGGCGCTGCTCCCTCAGGCGGTGCACACAACATCTCTAATGAGCTGGCTTTGTGAGGCATAGATGAGATGTCTTCTGGGTTTCAAAACCTTGCTTTTCACATGTTAGTGTCAATCTGGTGGACACTTCAAGAAAAAGAAAAGGGGATGGGAGAGAAGAGAGATTGTGCAAGAGTGCCTCTCATCACATTAACCAACAAGACAAAATTTGTTTAAGAAAACTTGAAGAGTAAAATTTTTAGAAAGGTTTCAGCAGCATTGGAAGAGCCATCTTTGATTTTTAAATTTCAACTGTATATGTGAATGAAGGTCAATAAATACTAAGATTTTTTAAAGCCCCCAAACTAGTAGTTCACATTTAAAAAGTGCATATAAACTTTAATCTCTTAATAACAGAGTTTTTACGTGCACATCATTACAAATGTAGCTGGGCTATCAAAGTAATATTTAGCTTCAAAGTAACAGTCACCAACATATGATAGATATGACACAAATGTTAGAAAAACTGGACTAGCTGTTTAAAACAGTCTACTAAATTAAGATATGAATATTTCACTCTCCTCTGACATGCATGTCTTTTTTAAATCATGGTTGGAAATAGTGCATGTATATAGTTGATTTGATAATACTTACAAGCAGAAAAATATCACAAAAAGTTTCTTCTCTCATCATGGGCACTTGTTCCAAAACTCCTTTTTTTTTCTCAAGCTCACCTCAATAGACTTTGGGGTCATTTACCATATTCTAACCACTTCACAAAGGTTGTTGATACATTTAATAAAAATTAACCCTTTGTAGTTCATTTTTAGAATTATGCCCATCCTTAAAAGAAAAACACAAACTTAAGTAGAGAGTAATTTAAACAAACACATTTCTGTCAAGTTCATGCCCAACGCACTCATTTTGTTGGAATTACTGATCAAAGTAACAGTTCACCTTGTAGCCAGGTTCCCGGGGACTTTTCATTTCATCATGAGCCAATCCATGTTTCCTGAATGTACTGGGGGAAATGTCTATCCTCCTAAAATTGAAAACACAAAAAATTTTAAATATCCAGTGTGACTATAATACAGGTAATATTTTAGTTTATAAGTTGGTAATGGAAGTCATAGGCATTCCTTTTTATTATGTTTCATAACTTATATACATATTACTTATATTCTTTGCATTCTTACCCTCTTCCATAGGTGGGCACAAAGCACACAAAATCTAAAACGTCTAAACTCAAACAGTAATATTACATCCAGGAAGGCAGACTCATAAACAAGCTTATGATTTCAAGTTCATATCAAGATTATCTAGAGAGCCCTGGCTGGGAAGCTCAATTAGTTAGAGCATCATCCTGATAAGCCAAGGTTGTGAGATTGATCCCCGGTCAAGGCATATACAAAAGCAACCAACTGAGTGCATAAATAAGTGAAAAAACAAAATGTTTCTCTCCACCCACTGCGGTTCCTCTCTAAAACCAATTAATCAATCAATGAGTTGTATTTTTGTGGGTTTTTTTTTAAGGACTATCCATATGTCCTTCTAACGAGTTTCACACCTTGGAAATTACAATGTAATGGTCCATTATTCAACAATGAGATAGGTCTAGAGGAGAAACAATTGCCCAGCATGACCTTAAATCCAAGACTACTGTACAGACATGGTCCTACCTACTATACAACACATTCAAGAGTTGACTATTCCTTTCTTTTCACAACTACAAACACCCACTTCTTTACTAAAATCTGCAGGATACTACCTTAAATTCTACTGCTAATGTGGCAAAAAATAGTTTAATATCTGATGATCAAATCAACCTCCAATGTAAGGTTGAGGTCCTCACCTGTGTATTTCTGGGCTTTTCTTATTCTTAGCTGCCTCTTGCTCAGTTCCTCTCTTTAGGTATTTAGTAAAGCGTTCATGCAATGTCATTCCTGAGGACCCAAAGTGATGTTCTGTGGGGATTCAAAGAAAAACACATTATCCCATCAAAGGCAGACATAATATTCAACTCTTTTATATGAACCTGCAGCTAGAGATGTGACTAAAACACTCAAATCTATGTAACATACTGAAAAGAGAAAGGGAAAAAGTTTGGTTTGCATAATCCAATGCTGAGCACTAGAATATTTTACTGTATTCTATATCCCTTATCTTAAGTCATAGATACAAAGAAACCTGGAGCTTACTGTCATTTGAATCATACCACCAACTCCTGCTTAAGTTTAAATTTCAGATGGAACCTATAACTGGCACAACACAGCTTCTACATTACCTCTCTGCCATTCCCCAACCCGCCCACTTCCATTTGCCCTTATGGTGGAGAAGAAATTCACACACAGCATAAGGTCAACAAGAGGCTTCTACTTACTGGACAAGAGAAGCCAGAGGTATGGGTAAAACCACTTTTCATACTTCCTTTTTCAAGCATTTTAAGCCTTCACGTGGAACATGTTACCTATTCTCATGATCAGACCACTACTAACAATTCAAAATGTTCAGCTCTAATTAAAAAATGGAAACTCGTCCTGACTGGTTTGGCTCAGTGGATAGAACATCAGCCTGCTGATTGAAGGGTCCCAGGTTCGATTCCTGTCAAGTGCATGTACCTTGGTTGCGGGCACATACCCAGTATGGGGTGTGCAGGAAGCAACTGATTGATGTTTCTCTCTCATCGATGTTTTTAACTCTCTCCCCTCTCCCTTCCTCTCTGTAAAAAATCAATAAAATATATATTTTTTAAAAAGGAAACTCATCACTGAAATGGATTTCCTTCCAGTCAGTCCCTGGCTTCAAAGGCCCTTTCAATAAGATAAAGAGCCTAATAAGGCTCCCTTAATCCTCCACTCATCCTTCTGCTTGTAATGGAGGAAACTAAGCTGTGGCAAGGGATCCTGAGCAGACTGGAGTTGGGACTTACCTTTAACGTGGTGAACAATGGTCACAATGTGCTGGGCAAACAGTTCGGAGGGGCTCCGCTGAGACTGAGCTGACTGTATGTGCTGGAAAATGGAACGAAATTCTTGTTCCTTTTTGTTGCTATGAACTAGATCCCGACAAAGCTTGCGCTCCTGAGCTAGTAATCCACTGGGTCTGGGGGTGAAAAAAAACACAAGGGGGCTCAATTTAACAAGATATACAGAAAGTCAGAACATTTAAACCCTAAAAATGCATTTGTCCACAGAGTTTTCATTTTATTCACAAAGTTCTTTTTTAAGTTCCCTACCAAATTTCAAAATAACCTCAGTGCACAACTATAGAAAAAGGCATCCAAAATCTATTGCTTCCCCTTTTTCACTGGTAATCTTTAATAGAAAGGACGAGTGTTAAACCTCAGTGATTCTGTTTTTAGCATCACTGCTGGCTTTACCATACACAACAAATGAGAATGTATTTAAAAGATCGACTAGCTTGGCCAGCGAGAGCCATTCAGTGAGTCAACACAATGAAGCAGGAGTGAACTGTGGCTCCCACTGACTTCCGACAGGTTGTAGGATTTTTACATTACTCCAAGTAAAAAATAACCTGGTTTCGCCCTAGCTGGTTTGGCTCAGTGGGTAGAGCATTGGCTTGCAAACTGAAAGGTCCCAGGTTCAATTCCGGTCAAGGGCACATACCCGGGTTGTGGGCTCGATCCCCAGTGGGGTACTTGCAGAAGGCAGCCGGTCCATGATTCTCTCTCAACATGGATGTGTCTCTCTCTCTCTCCCTCTTCCTTACTCTCTGAAATATATAAAAATATATTTTAAAAAACCAACATAAATTTTTAAAAAATTGCCTGGTCTCTTCCTCTTCCAGAATGCAGCCAGACATGACCTCTGAACATGGTTGCTATTCACTTGAACCAGAAACTCTCCTCCCCAGCCACAAATCATGCAAATCAAGAGGTTCAAATCTTCATGTTCACTTTAAGAACACTTGTGAAACTGCTCAGGCCATCAAGAATACGCATGTCCAAAAAACCACCAAGTATCTGAAGGATGTCACTTTCCAGAAGCAATGTGTGTCATCCCGTCGTTACACTGTGGAGTTGGTAGGTGTGCCCAGGTGAAACAGTGGGGCTGGACACAGCGTCGGTGGCCCAAAAAGAGTGCTGAATTTTTGCTGTGTGTGCTAAAAAACGCAGAACGCCTCTAATGCTGAGCTCAAGGGTTTAGATGTAGATTCTCTGGTCATGGAGCACATCCAGGTGAACAAAGCTCCCAAGATGTGTTGTGGAACATACAGAGCTCATGGGCATATTAACCCATACATGAACTCTCCTTGCCTCACTGAGGGGATCCTCATGGAAAATGTGCAGATTATTTCTAAATCAGAAGAGGAGGTTGCACAGAAGAAAAAGATATCCCAGAAGAAACCAAAGAAACCAAACTTAGGGCCCGGGAGTAAATTCAACATAAAATAAATACTAATAAAAGTAAACAACAAAACCAGCCTTGCCATCACTACTCTAGGAATTCCTAAAGTTCTCCTCTTACCCACAGCCCCAACTCTAAAAACTGCCACATTATTTCTTGGTGAAGGCCTGTAATAATAGATTCTAGGAGCCTACTTAAAATGGAGAAATGGATCCTGGACGGCTGTACAGGCCAAAGGCACCTTAAGCAAAGTCATGGGAGGGAAGAGAGAGAACAAAACAAAACAAAACAAAACAGGATGAAGACTGGGAAGGCTAGGAGGGGCTAGGGGCTGGATAGAGGGTCAGTAAATAGCAGAGCGGACCCAACACCAAAACCAGTCACTGAAGATCCACCCTTCACCACCCTTGTGATACTGACTTCAACACATAATAGCTCAGTGGCACACACTCCCCCACTGACAGGTGTGGACCCGAGGGTATCAGCTGTGAAACTTGGACAATGGGAAAATACAGAGGGACCTGTCTTGGTTCCAGAATGTCCTCAGGAGGAGAGGTTAGGAAGCACCATTTAGGCCACTGATCAAGGACTAAACCTCACCTTGCAAGGTCCTCATCAAAAGAGTCCATCCGGACATTGACCTGGGCCTCTCGAGTAATAGAGAAGGAAGACTTCCCTGTGGAAAAGTCTCCTTTGGCTCCTAGCTTCTCCCGGCTCTCAGAGGTCTTTCTTGGAGGAGGTGATGAGCTTTTCTCCTGGACTGCTTTGTAAGCAGTCACTCGGAAATTCTTTTCAGGCACAAACCCCCTGTGCCCACTTTCGGTTCTCTTGAGTCCTCCCCGATCCTCCTTTTTGGATCTCTCTGAGAAAGACTCCTCCTCCAGCTCCTCTGTTTTCCTTTGCTTTTCCTTCCCTGAAGGTGCATACACCTCCCATTTGCCTGACTTCTCATCCTCCTGGTTTTTGTTTGCACCGGCTATGACTTTCGACATAAATTTGGGCTCATCATCAAACTCAGATTCCTTCCTTCCTTTGGCTTTGTCCTTATCTTGATCATCCATGTCCTCCTTGTGGAAATCAGCCATCTTCTTCTCAAAGTCATCTCGGAGCTTATATCTTTTAGGAGACTGGCTACCCCGAAAAGGCTTCTCAGAATCGGTTTTGGGAGCAAACATGTCAGATTTTATTTTCGAATCACTCAAGCCTGTGTCAGAGAAGCTCCCTTTCTCTTTCATTTTCTCTTTATCAGTATTTGTTTGTTTCTGTTCCTTATCTTTTCCATTCTCTGTCTTCTGCTCATCTAGATACCTAGTTATAAAAACAAAAGGGAGACACACAAGAGGCTTCTTAAGCAACCTGATCTAAAACTGCACTACTGGTCTTGGGTTTTTGAATCTCTGAATAAACATGTCTCGTGGATTCCAGTGCTACCAAAGGACTTTCTCCTTGGCTACTTTCTAGTAATTTAAGAGAAAAATACATGGTCCTGGAGTTGTGTCTTATAAAAGCAACCAAAAAGAAAATAACAAAGATAATTTTTAGGATACTAAAAAACAAAAAACCTACTTACCTGTAAGTGGTCTAGGAAAAAAAAAATTAAGGTCTTATCCAACCTTCATTCAGTCACTTATAATCTGCTTTCAGCAAAATTAACATAGAATGTTCAACCTTGGACTGTTTTGCTTTTATACAACTCACATTTGGAAATACAAGTCTCAAAAGAGACTTCAAATTTGCTTCAAGTCACCTAGAAGGTCTAAATATGAAATATACTGCAAACACAAATAAAAACAAAACATGTGTTAATTGAGAGCAGGGTGGGGGGGAAATCATCCTACTCTTTCTTATGGAAAAGCAGAGCTCATTCCCAAAGTCTTCTAAAGATATTCACAGTTCTGGCAAGAAGCCAAACTTACATTTTAAAGTAGATTTACTTAAGATTGAAAAGTAGATTCTCAACATCTCATTTGTACCATTAATAGAGAATATGATAAAACAGAATCAAAGGATAGTAAAAGAAAAAAGGGAAATACCCCTTGCTTGGTAAATCCCTCTTGACAACCTGGTCCCCAAGCCAACGTCCTTGTTATGTCTCTGCTGTCCCAATCCATCCAATCACACAAAGATTCAGGTTCCAACTCACCATGTTCCCCAGGGTATAAAGACGAAAGCATTGTCCCATCCTCTCCTAACATGCAGCCCCAGTTGGCTTCTACTGGGAATACACCCACCTTGTGATTTTAAAACAAGGCCTTCCTGGACTAAGCCTTGGACTTTCCCATTCTGCACAGTTTCCTCAACTGGAGGGTGTGAGGGTGCAGCTCTTCACCATGATGGGCTGATGTAGATCAATCACAGTAGATGGAGGTTCTTAGCGGGTCTAACAGCTCCAATGGCCATTCATTTTGGCAAAGATCATATTTTTTTTGATAGCTGACCCACAAATCTCTACTGTTCTCTGGCTTACATTGGTAGAATCCAAGGCAAATTTTTAAATGTGAAAACATCATTTCAGAGTAAAGAAACTTTATGCTGCAATACAAATTCAGGAAGGTAGGAAAGCTAGAGTTAAGCTTAAGATGTCCTTATGTGATGCTTTTCAATTTTGCTAATGAAAAGTTTAGGAAATGGGAATTATCTTTTTACCATTAATCACAGCTCTAACTTAGATTACAATACAAACAAACTGCCAGCTGGTGAAATAAAAACATAACCAGGACAGGGAAACAAGATACTTGCCTCTTTGTATAGGCTGCTCCTCCTGAAGCAGCCTCTTCCTTCTGAGATGAGCCATATGTGGAGCCAGTGGCCGGTGGACTCTTACCCACAGGGCTCTTCTTGGATGGACTCAAGGACCCAGAGCCATGGTCAAACTGACCTTGGTGTGTCCCAGCTTGGTACCCAGAACCACTCTGCAGACCTGAGCCCAACTGGGATGTGCTGGAAAGTGGAGGGCTAGGCTTTGGCACAGGGCTAGGACGGGGAGACCGCCGTCTCACTACCACAGACTGAAGGGGGCTTTTCAGAGCAGGGCTCCGCTCGCGGGGACTCAACTCAGAAACTGCCGATGCCCGTGATCCAGAACCAGCACTGTATGTGCTAGTATCTGCCCATGGCTTTGAGCTCTCAGATGCTTTTGTATCTTGAGAGGTGCCTCCAGAGAATGCCTGCTCCTTGGCCTCTTCTCCTTGGTTATCTCCAGCAGACTGAGATGGACGGCTATCCTTGGAAGAGGACTTTTTCTCCTTTGTAGACTTGCGCTTGGAAGATTCAACTCGGCTGTGGTTGGAGGAAGAACGAGAGGATGAGGAGCGTCTTGACCTGTCAGAGGAAGACTTATCAGAGTTTCTAGAATGGCTCCTGGATCTCGGTGAAGGAGACCTTCTCTTTGGGGACCGGGATCGGGATCGGCCCCGTCGAGGACTATATGCCTGCCGGTAATTCTGCCAATTTGAGCGGTAATTTCCATAACCTCCTCGGTTATACTGGCCCCATGGATAAAAGCCTCTGTTGCGCCCACGGAAATAATAGGGCCTTCGATAGCCTCTGTTGTGACCTCGGAAATCCCGATTCTGATATACTCTTGGGTGATTCCTCTCTCTGTTATGAGCTGGAGAATATGATCTGGAACGAGACCTAGAACTGAAAAGAGGATGAAGGGAGAAGAAATATTAAGAATTTTGACACAAGCATATTTACTCTTGAAAAACCTGTCAAGAAAAAAGTAGCATTTTAAAATTCTTGCTCATAGGAAGCACACTTATTTAATCCCCCTGCTTATGAACCATGTTAAGTATAAAAAGACAAATAAGAATCATTTTAACAAATGAGATGTCAAGAATGCTTATTATAGCACATTTTATTTTTATAAATCTTTATTGTTAAAAGTATTACATATATCCCCTTTTTTCTACCACTGACCCCTTATAGTCCTGCCCTGGCCTTCACTCCAGGTATAGCACATTTAAGTAGAGCTATATTTCTGCAGTGAAAGAATAGCAAAATGTCCTTAATGCAGTAAACTAAACAAAGGCCATTTTAATATAGTATACTAATTGCTTAGGGTTCTACAGCACAGGGGATTTTACAAGAGCCTACATCTTTGGAAGCAAGGAAGAACTACAAGCTATAATATCCAGACAGTTAACTGTTCAGGTCCTTTGGCCCCAATACTGTTATAACACTCTACTCCCCATCCTATTCACGTGTCTGTGCAGGTCTAATTTCTTAGATTCCACTAATGTCTGGAACTGTAAAAACACAGTAACAGGTCTAAATTAGAGCCACTTAACTAGGGGCTTAGAAAAGCTTTGAACACAAAGCTTAAAAGATTTTTAACTGAAATCATATCAGCAAGGCATACAAGTATTAGTTTTTACTGGGTCCCAAATGGAGACCTGGAAATGGTCTCACTATTTATGTCAGTTTCTGTGGCTGAACTACAAGAGGTTAACTATGTGCCACAAGAGGGCACTACTGACTGTAAGACACACAAGTGCACCAGAGATTAGCAGAGAAACTATAAAACCCTTTTTTACCATGCATATCTTTCAAGTCAACCTAAAGCCTAAGTTGTGTTATTGTTTAAAAATATAGAAATCTAGCTTGGCAAAGGTACATTTCCAGAATCACGGTTATTCAACAGTAACCTAACTTTGTAAAAATTGTATGTCCACGAATACCAGGCTTATCAATGACAGGAAAATATATTGATCAAAAAGCCAAAAACTTTATTTGTTGGTATAAAAATCCACTGGGGTTCTTAGATAACACCTGTCTTGTCAACTATAATACAGATCATTAACCACTACTCATAAGTAGTTTAGCTAGAAATATGTAAAAATTGCTAGAAAATGCTTTTCAAAAATATTTCTTTACATATAGAATAAAAACCCTTCAGTTACTCAGCAGGCTTCATAGCAGGTCTGACTGGAAACTGATTGTTTTATAAATAACTCCATTTAGCAAATGTGACAAGTTTTAATAACAAAATGACATTAAAAAAAGAAATTTAGCTGGGGCCGGTTTGGCTCAGTGGATGGAGCGTCGGCCTGCAGACTGAAGAGTCCCAGATTCGATTCCGACAAGGGCATGTACCTTGGTTTCGGGCACATCCCCAGTAGGGGGTGTGCAAGAGGCGGCTGATCGATGTCTCTCTCTCATCGATGTTTTTAGCTCTCTATCTCTCTTCCCTTCCTCTCTGTGAAAGATCAATAAAACATTTTTTTTTTTAAAGAAATTTACACTTAACTTAATCTAAAGACAAAGTGGGCTTGGTTTTCTACTACTTATTACCTGCTGTGCTCAGGTTCTTTATCTACCCCAAGAACAAGAGCAATTGGCAAGATGCATGATAATGCTAGTCATTAATGGTTGCTATTTAAGTACAATTAAAAAAAAAACTTACCTTCCACACTTTTCATTCGAAAAGAGTACAACATAAGAAAAGAAGGAAGAGGCAGATGCAGGCTATACAACTGGATTAAGTGGCTACACTTGAGGGAGGTGATGTACCACCAAACTAAGGAGGGTTTAATTCATGTTGCCATCCTCAGAGACTACTGTTGCTTCTGTCACCAATTACTAGTGAGGGCCCTGTGGCATACTGCATCCAAAACCCGCAGTCACTGCACAGATGCAGGAACATGAGTCTCTGCAGACTGCAAATGAAGTTATTTACAAAAAGTCACTTAAAAGGATACAGTCTGTGAAATACAAGGAAACAATCCATTTTCTCCAACTCTACAGAACTCAGCAATAAAGTTAATTTAAAGGCATGGTTTCTCAAACTCTCTGGATGGGTAGTATAATTTCATTGTAAAAGAAAAACAAAAAGGAAAAAAAAATCATGAAACAGATAAGCCAGAAGAATTGAATATCCATGGCAAACTTATCTGTTTCTAAAAAGAGAAGTCACACTAGAATCAAGTTTAAAAACATGTTTTTCTAGTGGAGAAATTCCTTCAAAACAGTAATTTTCTAGGTATAAGATAGCGGCACATAAGGCAGCTCTAGACCTACCCCAGCACATATTGCCTGTCTATATTTTTCCTCATTTGCCAAGTTGATGACCATGCCAATGATTTGTAGAATAAGCAGAAGAGATCTGTCCAGACAGATCCTCCCAGTTCTATTTATCACAAATACCTCAAAGGTAGTTAAGATTTTTCAATTTGACTTGTGTTGGTTCTATTTTGTCTTTGAGTTTTGGTTGTATAGCCTTATTTTTGAACTAATTACTTAGTTTCCATTTATTAAATAAAGTTTTAAATTGTTGCCTTTCAGAACCAAATAGGCTAAAACAGACTTAATCAGCCCAAATAAAAAGCTCTGGGCGCTAGATAGGAGTTACTAAGAGTCTTTTGCTCAGTCCTAAGGCCTTGATGGTAACTTCCCAAAGTAGATATAAAAACCCTTATAGACTCTGACACAATTGGGCAACAGACAGACACTATTTCATCTAGGGCTTGAACAAAGTTTGGGGAAGAAATGCATGCCCAAAAAACATGAGAGGGAGAAAAGCTAAGAGTGGTTACCCTCAAGGTGTAATGTTATCTTTAAAAAGAAGGGAAAAAATTTAGTATTTATTTTGTTTGAAGTAAAAACTATAGATTTATAACTTCCTGTTCTATATTATATTGGAGTCATCAATACTTATGCACACTTACTTTTTGTTCATCCTCTGGTCTGAAACTAATTTTTAGGTAGGCTTCTCACATATTCCATTTAAGAAATTAACTTGTTCTTTGGGGGGAGGGGGGGAAACCACCAACCATTTGTTTAAGACTCTCATAGAAGTACTATGAAACCATCAAAAAATAAAGCTTTCAATAGCACTTTTTCCTAAGGCTTATTTTAAATTTCAGAATCAACTTATTTAAAAGAAAAGGATTATTGCCAAAACCGGTTTGGCTCAGTGGATAGAGCATCAGCCTGTGAAATGAAAGGTCCCAGGTTTGATTCCAGTCAAGGGCATGTATCTTGGTTGCGGGCGCATCCCCAATAGGGGGTATGTAGGAGGCAGCTGATCGATGTCTCTCTCATCAATGTTTCTAACTCTCTGTCCCTCTCCCTTCCTCACTGTAAAAATCAATAAAATATATATATTTTTTTAAAAAAGAAAAGGATTATAAAGACTTATCAGAAATAAACAGCAAGGGTTCCAAGTGGAAAATTTGAGAAATTATCTCCTTGCCTAATGCAATTCTGACAAAAAATGTAACTGTGCAAAAATTCCCCTTTTGGTTTAAATACATCAGTATTTTCCTAATGCACATACAGAAACTTGTATTTACTGAAAGGTTCTTATCTATTCACAAAAGAAAACCAAAATATTTTTAAAGTCTGAAAAAAACAACTCACAACACATGAAGAGGAAAAGATGCCGGATGTTTGGCATCCTATTCCAGGACATAATTGAAATAGGGAAATCCCATTCAAAGGTGTGAAAACTGAATTAAAGAATATTGGTAATAAATTGGAAAGAATTACTTGCACATTTAGTAAGAAGACCAGATGGCATCTACATAGTGATTTTTAGATTAGTTTTAAGATGATACGTTTACTACATAGATATAGTTTATTAGTCATTGGCATATCCGGTGTATACAAATGACTTCTGAAACATTTTTTTAAGGTTTCTTTCGTGAGTTAAAGCTTCTTTTCTTTGCAATGTTGATCACACTATTAATCCTCTTAGCTATCTTTTCTTTCCTGATGAAAATAAACTTTGGTCCAAGACTCCAAAAATACTTCAATGAAAAATCATCAGATGTAGAGATTTAAAGTAAGCAGCTCAAATAAATATAAATTCTCTTTCTTCCAAAGTAGATGAGAAATAATAGGTGCTCTGGCAGAGGAGAAAAGGAATTAGGCAAACAATATGGCAAGAAGAGCTTATTTAGATTTGTAGCATTCAAAGAAACCTGGAATAACTTACAGCTCAACCTCCCTCCACCTCAAGCCAAACCCTGGCCCCTCCCCGACCCCCCAATTCCACTATCTGACAGTCACAGAAAGAATCTAACAAAATATTTTCAAAAATCCATTTGGCCCATACAAAGATTATCTCTAGACTATCATACCCGCTTACCTCAGCCTTCGCTTCCTTGAACGAGAGACAGATCGACTTCGGGATCGAGACTTCGAAAATGAACGAGAACGAGATCTTGATGCAGATCTTGAGCGAGAAGAACGCGATCCAGACTTGGATTTGTTTGTTTTTGACATCTCTGAAGAAAGGATCAGTCACTTTTCAATTACACCTAAAGTAAAATAGATTCAAATAAATAAATCCCTTTGCAAATCTGAACTTTTCTTAGAAAAATGTTTGTTTTTAAATGCAGATAAAGTAACTGGTGTTCTCTCTCTCCCTC
>PVJN01032740.1:0-23943 GCA_004026805.1 Lasiurus borealis | reverse complement strand
TTTAACTAGGTAAAGAGAAAGAATAGGGAGAATCTAAAGTTGGAAAAGGGAGAGAGAATTAAGACGACAAAATCGGGAAAATTAGGAGGAAGGTGTTGGCATAAAGGTAGAGTTGAGTTGGAGTAATATTATGCTAAAGGAAAGATGAAAATAGAATGTAGAACTCTAATCCCAAAATAAAATAAATAGAAAACAAAATGACACTTTTTTTTTCCAAAAAGGTAAAGTACTAATATTAAATAATAATACTAGTTTAAAACAGAAATGTAATAGTTAAAAAGGAAAAAATCAATTGATGCGGAAAGAAAAAAAAAATAGTCTTTTAATTAAAATGTGTGAAAATGAAAAATAAAATAAAATAAAAAAAGTAAAGAAAAAAAGAAAAAAAATTAGGATGGTCCTTCAATTCCACTATTATTGTGTGTGTCATCCACTGGGTGGCAGTGTTTCAGAATTGATCTCTGAGACAAAGCAGGGGACCTCTCTAGGCTGTGCTCAGATCCTGCTACTCTGTGGTTCTCAAAGCCAGTTTGTGGGGGTTTTGCAGCCGGGACACTGTAATAAATCCCAGGCTGTCCTTCTGCCCCAGGGAAAAAAAAAAAAGAGTCGTTTTCCAGAGCTCTCCTCCGTCAACAGCTCAGAGGGTTTGCCTCCACACTTAGGGATCACGCCCTGACCACCTCTGGGAACCTCTCCAAAGGCAGCTTTCCCGCAGCTAGGCTCCCAAGGCGTGCGCATCTCTGTTGTGTGGGGGTAGGAGACCTCACTCTGCCCCAGGCGAAATCTGACCCTTCCTCGAGCTGCGTGGATCTCCGAATCCTCTGCCCATGCGTCCGAGCTGCCTGGGAAGCCGTGCTCTGGGTCCCCGGCTGCTAGGTGGGTGTCTCCGTCAGCCGCAGCTTTCAGACCTCCCTCTTATCCCAGGTGCAATTTGACCTCTCCTTGTGCTCCGTGGATCTCTGAGTCCGCTGCGTGTCCGTGCCGATTGGAGAGTGGAGTTCTGGGTCCCCGGGTCCCCAGCTGCTTGATGTGTGCACAGCTGCCGGCTTCAGATGGCTACAGACATCTACCTCACTCTGAAAGATGGCGTGGTCTCCGCGTTCGTGCTGGGGGCTCGGGCGGACAAAAACCCCTTGGCAGTGGGGCTGCCCGGCTGAGAGAGCCCCATCCAGCAGTTCCCTGCCTTTTCCTGGAGGATAACTGACTCTTAACTTGCCACCAAACACTCCTAGTGTGACTCTCAGCCCCTCTTTCTCCTACTGCCCAGAGACAAAGCTCTAGACGCATCTGTTTACTCCGCCGCCATTTTCTCTCCTCCTTATTTATTTTTTTTTTACAGAGAAGAAGGAAAAAGAATAGAGAGTTAGAAAAATCGATGAGAGAAAAACATCAATCAGCTGCCTCCTGCACACCTCCTACTAGGGATGTGCCCACAACCAAGGTACATGCTCTTGATCAGAATCAAACCTGGGACCCTTCAGTCTGCATGCTGATGATGCTCTATCTACTGAGCCAAACCTGTTAGGGCAAAAACTGAGTTCCTTTAGAATTAGCTTTTGGTTCAGGGTCATAAAGCTGATGGAGACAATAGTATAATTGATGTGTGCATGCTGAGGGAGTGGTATAGGACTGTCACACACATGGGTTTGAGATTAAGCTCTACATAAAGAGACTCTTCTTCTCAAAAGGAGAAGAAACATTTGTATATAGAAACCATGTCTTTCTGAAAAAGTTTTAAAACCCTTAGAGAGATCATATCCTGTATTTTCCTTTAAAAACAGTCTGTAAGTATTGGATACAATAAATATATTTGATTGCCTGAGCAGACCACTATTCCTTTGATTAAATAACAGAATTGATAGATTTCTATGATTTTCATATCATGTTACTTACTTAAGATATAATTGTTCTAATTGCATTCTAATAAATGCTAATGGGTTCCCATTTAATCTTGTCTTCATGAAAATAGTAGCATCCAACTCTCTTCATAGATCCGAAGATCTGAGTAAGGTATCTAGAATCAGAGAAAAAATCAAAAACAGTGATTTAAAACAAGAAGGTAACAAATTTATCCTGGCAGCCACGAAGTTCTGAGATTGTTGGTTTTATACATAAGAATACTGTTTACTAAAATTGTTCTCATCAGAGCATTACAGCAATTAAAAAAAAGCCCAATGTTTAGAAATTTCAAAAAATATATATTTAATTGATAACTATTTCCAAATAATCAATAGCTTAGTTTCATAATTTAAAAGTGTTAAATTT
Source organism: Lasiurus borealis (assembly GCA_004026805.1). NCBI lineage: Eukaryota > Metazoa > Chordata > Mammalia > Chiroptera > Vespertilionidae > Lasiurus > Lasiurus borealis. The sequence goes on along the minus strand of PVJN01032740.1, from coordinate 21,678 downwards.
TATGTCTCTAATAATACAAATTACACCGTCTTATAATGATGTAATTGAAACAATTGTTACCTACTTGAATACAGAATTATATAGTTACTTAGATTTAAAAAAAATGTGTGTGTGTGTGTGTGTGTGTGTGTGTGTGTGTGTGTGTGTGTGTGTGTTTTGTTTTGTTTTCTTTTTGGCCGGACATCAATAAGTTTTAATTCAGATTACAAAACTTTACCTTATTAAAATGAAGAGCACACTAAAATGTAATGTGTAAGCATTCTCTTTTAGAAAATAATGTGATACAGTTCATTGCAAAATCTAAAAGGTTACAATCTAAATCTATTAAAAATCTCAGCAACTTCTATGTTAAAAAATACCAAACCAACCCCTTACATGTCCTACTATTATCATTATTCTATTTTCATGGCCCTTCTATGAAAGAATCACAGCTTAAATAAAATTTGGTCTAATCTTTACCCAGACAAAGAACAAATAATGTTTAAAAAAAAGAAGAATGAATATCTTCCTTATAAAATTCTCACCTAAAAGGACAAGGTTTTAATTTGTTCTCTCAAAACCAAAGATATTTTACCTAAATAAAAAAAAATCTATATAAAACTATTCTTTCTACCCATGACATTTTACATAAAAGCATCAAAGGAAATCTCTATAAACAAACTTTTATCCATTTGCTTTTATTACAATATTTAAAAGGTCATAATGCAAGTGTCTACTTCCTACAATAACGTTTTTATAATAAAAATTTGGGCATACTTATACAAACAAGAAATAGGATCATTGTACATTTTGGGGGAATAAAAAACAGATTAACAGACTATAACTTGTTTGTTAACAAAGTAAGCACAAATCTACAAAATCTATGCAATTTATAAAAGTTCAGTAACTTTTTAAAGTTTCATTGAAAGGATTACAAGAAATGTTTGGTACTCAATATTTGAAAGATTGTCAGAGAAAGCAGAAGAGCAAGTGAGCCAAAAGCAAGTGCCATGGTGAGTTTTGTGCAATCTCCATAGGCATCTTTATTTAAAAGGGCAAGGAAAGTAGGTGCCAACTAAAGGCTACATTGATTTGGCATAAGACATCTTTTCTTAAGCTAAGAATTGTGAATTACTTTAAAGGGCTACTCACTAGTAGGAATAAGATACTCTATCATATATTTTATAATTTAGCACACAAAAAAAACTTCAAGCTTCTTGAAATGAATTACTACTTCCAGTATCTCTTATGTTCAACAATATCACAAAAATTTACTTTACTAATGCGCTGGAGTAAATATATATCTGGTGGGAAATACCTTATTGGATGGGAATCTCAATGAAAAACTTTATTTCTAAGGTCGGAGGAACATAAATCGTCAAAGAGATATGGCTATAATAAATTACATATTCTAGGGAAACTGAAAATACAGCAGCAGCCAAGAGAATATCCAGAATAGAATAAATTATGTTGATAAAACAAACAAACAAACAAACATGACAAGAGTCTTAATAGGCTTGCTTATTAAAAGCTGAAAATGCCAAGATATTTTTTGGCACTTCTACCTTTTGGTTTTGGAATATAAATATTAACAGTAATGGGGTGGTTCACAGAGCCAAGTAAAACCTAGTAGAATAGTATTAAACCTGTGATCTGTATAAAGGCATATAAACTTCACAGTAAAAATTGCAAGGACTGTGCGCCTGAGATAAAAAATGATAAATTTAACCTCAAGATTTGACTGACTTCAAATTGACAATATGACAGAAAAGAGAAACACCATAAAGAGACAAAGGCCCGGCCCACCTAGTACAGAATCCAGGTTGCAGGGCGACTGACTTCCAGATTCTCAGCTCTCACTGGAGTGCACTTAATGTGTGGTCAGGTCACACCCTGCAGGGTAGGCTTAGGTCCAGGTTTCCAAGCCAAATTTCCCACTCAAAAGAGTATTTGAGGTCATTTGATGGAGAAAGGAATTAAACTGGCACTCAGGATGAAGCAAAGCAATGGAGAAAAATAACAGACATCTTTCTGAATGACTGTGCTTCCACCAGTTTTTCCTGTCTTGCTATACAATCTTTTGTTACATTCTCAAATTCTTCTCACATAAATACCAGGAAAATCAACTCAACAGGAAGTATCTGTAAGAGTGTCAACAATATTTTTTTCAATAAATAAATAGATAATGATACTGACCATGATGGCAATGATGGTGATAAAAATTAGCATATACAACTCAAAATTTTCCACTGTAATAAATTTTTTGGCATTTATGTCAGATTGTTTAAATTATATTTCATTTAAATTTATAACAGTTGTATTTGGACTAATCTCCAAATCAATTATCCTTAAAAAAATGAACTTACTGGAAGCCAAAGGTAATCTGAGATTAATACAGCATCCATTGGATTTTGCTACCTCATTTATGTCTAGTCAAAATGGTTCCTATTAGTTTAGTTAAAATTATTGTGATTCATCAATTGAAACAATTTATTACAAGTCTGATGTTTGTAATATGCCATGCTAAATCATCAATATGTTCCCCTCATCATATCAAATAGGGAGATAGTAACATATACATATGGATTAGAATACAATATTAATTTTTGTAATAAATTATAGAGATGATGGAAGAGGGAGTGGTGCCCACTCAGGGTGGGAGAGGAGTCAAACATTTTCTGGATATATTATTGCTTTAAAAAATCATTTAATATTTTAGACTCTTTATAAGGAGTGAACGTTAATACATTTTCTCTATGAAATCTCCTTGCAATTTAGTGATGTTCCAACTCAATTCTAGTGGATCCCCACTTATGCCAGATGCAATAAATGCAAAACAAGTGATGCCCTCATGAACATTATATGGAAGAAGATATAGACATAAGAGGTTTCAATACAACATGACAGGGCTCTTATAATGAGTAACATTATATGCTGATGAGCTTAGTAATGTTAGTTACCGAACTTCTTGACTTGAAAGATAAGGCAAAATGGGGATCAGATGGAGTTTTAGGAGGATAATATCTAAGCTGGGTACTGATTATTTAGGAGGATTTAGCTAGGAAAATGAGGTGTTAGATGAGAAGGGAAAGAAGAGGGGAGGGGATGGTTATTGAAAAGAAAACATTCCTGATAGAAAAACACCATGAAAATGGAAAAATTATCTGCCATGAATCTGAGCCCTAGACTCTAGGGAGACAGCAGATCTGCACTCAGTAAGACTGGAGGAGTTAAAGGCTTGGTAAGTTTATTGGCAGTTGAAGAACACCATCACTTAGGGTTTCAAATAAGTCATAATTGCTATTATGTGGAATTTGGTTTGAAAGGGACACTATTTAAAAGCTGGGAGAAGATAAGCTATTGTAGGAATCCAGGTGAGAGCCACTAGTAATGTGGATTTGAGTAGGAGAAAGATAGAGGGTTGAGAAAACAGATTCAAAAAAAGTTTTAGCCCAGCAGGAGTGGCTTAGTTGAGCATCTCCTTGTGCACCAAAAGGTTGCAGGTTTGATTTCTGATCGAGGCACTTGTCTGGGTGGTGGGCTCAATCCCAGTTTGGGGCATGTACAAAAAGCAACAAATTGATGCTTCTCTCTCACATTAATTTTTTTCTCTTTCTCTTTTTATCCTCTCTCTTCCTCTCTCTAAGCATGCCCTGAGGTGAGCCTTCTAAAATTATATTAATTTCTACCAATAAAACATTATTCTAAACATAGTGTTCTTCTACTCCTCTGTAGCCAAGTAGAGGTAGGCAAATATAAATATAGATAACTAGGTTTATTTACATTCAAATCAATATCTGTCATCTATAGATGACTTCAAATTATAACAAATTTATGTATCATTCACATCTAAATATCTATATCTATCTATCTATCTATCTATCATCTATTTATCTATCCATCCATTACTTATTTACCATATGTCTTTGATTTAGAGCTTTGTTTAATGCCCCTCAAACCAAAATACAATTCTAATAGGTATTATTAGCAGTTTTAAACTCTGGAGAATAAGCCTTAAGGTTTATGAGTCCTTGATGATGTGAGGCAGTTTTAATTATAGAAACTTTGTTTGTTTTGTCTTAGTTATTTAAATATTTAATGCATGAAATTCAGGCAAGAATAGGCCCTCACCTCACAGTCCTGGCTTTGTCTGGAAGGGCATCCGGAAGGGTGTCTGGAGGGTCATTCTGCTTTTCTGCCATTCGGTTGATTTTATTATTATAGATTTATCCTTTCTTCTCTTTAATTTTTTTCCAGAAGGTCATGAAAAATGAGAAAGTCATTGCTAAGTTTAGGGAGGGATTTTTATTTTTATTTTTAAAGTACAGTTGATATACAATATTACATTAGTTTAAAGTGTACAACCTCATGATTAGATACTTATAAACTTTCAAAGTGAGTACCCATCTGACACCATATATATTTAAATGTTATTGACTATATTCCCTATGTCATACTTTACATACATGACTATTCCATAACTATGAATTTGCACTTCTTAATCCATTCTCCTTTTTCACCCATTCTCTTAACTCTTCTCTCATCTGGCAACTGTCAAAATGTTCTCTGTGTCTAAAAGTGTTTCTACTCTACCTGTTATTTTGTTTTTAGATTCCGCATATACTAGTAAGTGAAATCATCTGCCATTTGTCTTTTGCTGTCTCACTTATCTTACTAAGCATAATACATTCTAGGTCCATTAATGTTGCAGATGCATGATTTTATTATTTTTATGGATGAATCATATTCTACTTTATATATATGCATCACTACTTCTTTATCCATTTACCTGTTAATGGACACTTAGGTTGCTCCCAGATCTTGGTTATTGTAAATAATGCCCATCATCCTTGCTTTGCTTATGTCTGTCTAACAACCAAAGGACTTGCATGCATGCATATAAGCATAGCCAATGAACACAAGAGACTGGGGGGTTAAGATATGCCTGGGTGGGTGGGGGGAGGGCAATGGGAAGATATGCGTACATGTAACACATTAATAAAAAATAATATATTTTTTTAAAAAGCCAGTCAGAGAGATAAAATAAAAAAGGACCCTGGCTCTGAATTCTTTAAAAAAAATAGACATTGAATTTCTTCTGTAGCTGCTTCGTGCTGAGGAGGGACAGAATTTTTCTCAGAGCCAAGAGAGCCTTGCTGTCTGTCAGAGAGACAATGATACCTGGGCATAGAAGGAGGTAGGCTTGTGATCTGGCAGAGACAAATTGTAACAAATGGTCTGGTGGAAGGGAAAGAAAACATTTCAGTTTTTATATTCTATTTTATAGAAATAGAATTTTTTTTTCCTTAAAATTACCTCTATGTTTATTAAAAGAGCCAAATCAAGACCAATTTATCTATTGTATTTAATTTGGGCTTATTGTTTGCATAAACAGAACAAAAAGGTAACTACCTTTGCCAGAATTTCATGATTGAATTTTAATGTGCCCCGTTGGGCTAGAAAGCCAAAACATTCAGCTGCCGCCCAGCCTTGCCTGCAGATACTGAGTTAGATGAATCACTCACCTGCAGCAACTCCACCTGGGCTCATACCCTAGATTTTAAGGTCCATTTCAATAACCCTTCTATTCAATGTAGCCCAGAGTGATTGGGGGTTCCACAGGAATGCAGAAGCATACATATTGCTCCCCTTCTACTCTGAACAATTGCCAGTGATGATAGGGCATGGGCCTGACAGCTTTTCTCTGGCACTTTTATTGGCTTAAAGTCTTCAGAGTTCAGAAAGGGCTCTTTAAAACATGATACTCCAGCTGAAACCAGTTTGGCTCAGTGGATGGATAATCAACCTTCGGACTGAAGGGTCCCAGGTTTGATTCCGGTCAGGGGAATGTACCTTGGTTGTGGGCACATCTCTGATGTGGGGAGTGCAAGAGGCAGCTGATCAATCTCTCTCTCTCATCAATGTTTCTAACTCTCTCTATCTCTCTCCCTTCCTCTCTGTAAAAAATAAACTATATATATATATATGATACTTCAAAGATTCCAGTCAATAAAACAATAAAACCACTAGTGGAAACTGGTCTTGTTGAATTTATGCAAAGAAATGTATTGCTAGGATTTATTAAGCATTGCCAAATTTCAGAGGAATTATATAAGGAGAAAAATATACTTACCTGCTTTAAGATCTTCTGATTTTTCTTGTCAGTCCTTTCTATAAATTCTTCATAGTAACATAACTGTCTTCAAATGACAAGGAGAAATTCAAAATGTGTCTATATTCAAGTAGACAATTTAGCTGTCCTTGTAGTAGGGTTCCCCCTACATGACTTGTCTTTAAAATTTCATATGGTCTCTGGGAGGGGTGACATCCCTGTGAGAAAGGACTAAGGGATATTTATTACTTTACAGAATCTCACATGTCACAGGACTTCATTGGGTCTGTAATTCCTGTAACAAAGGGCTGATACTTACCACTTCCCTCCGTTCCAAAGAGATCTCAGTGTCCTAAAGTTGAGGTTTGTGCCACACCTGACATTGGTGTGGCCACACAGGCCTGCAATTGTCTTTCATTAGAGACCAAAACCAGACGAGTATTTTCCTTGCCCATTTTGGCACCTACCTTTTTGGCAATTGCATTCAAATCTGTAAGGATAATGAAATATTATTAACACAATGGATTACAATATTGGCACTGTGGCCACATTAGATAGCCAAATCTTCTGCTATCATATGCGACACATAGTAGGGCTATACAAATACCTTAGGGAGGTGACTAAATTCCATTCTTGACTTTCCTACACAAAGCAAAATTGCCCTTATCATTCTGGAGTAATGTCCATGAAGATGCAGGCATCATCTAAGTCTATTATACAGTTTTCCACAGGCCACTGTTAGGGCTGTGCATAGTGGCCAGTTCTTTTTTGTAGCCACAAACATGGCTTAATTTCCCTAAAATTTATTCTGGCACTGGAGAAAGTTGTTTTGCTGTAACAGGCAGCTTAATCCATACATAACTGGGCTTGGACATGTGGCCTTCTGTTCTTCCAACCCAACAGGGTCTCTGCCATTCCTCAGTCATACTCCTCCTCTCCTGGAGAATCTCATGTCTTGAAGGATCCCCAGTTCAGGGAGAGTGCCTTTCCTTTGCTCTTTGATATTAAGCTGCCAGTCTAAAACAGCCAGAGTTGCCGTTAGAAACAGCTTTTCATATTGCAAAGCGATTTGTGACAATAGCTTGGGTATCAGGCCCCTTGTCTTCCCACCAGTCCCCATTGTGACAGAGCAGTGACCAGGCCTCTTCCAAGGGAGTGCACTGGAAATGGATCTCAGCCCCTCCTCTTCCAGCAGCAACAGGTACTGAATCCTTTCAATGTATTTGCAAACAGGGAGCTTTCACTAGCTCTATCTGCTGCTTTTACAGATCCTGGGCTTGCTGCTCTATTCTTGGGGCTGGCAGAAGGCCAGTAGCAGTAACTGTCCTCTGGTTTAACTGTTGTAACCAGCAAGTCAAAGGCCGAAGTCTTGTATTGCTTATTGTAAAATGCTCATTATTCACTTGGCAGCAGCGGGGAAGCTCTAGTGTCAGGTAAATGTTGGCTGTCTCCTGCTTTTTAGGCTGCTGCAGCTTCTTCCAGGGCTACTGCAGGCAGCTCAGGCATCCAGCCCCCCTTCTTTCACCTGGCTCGAAAGACCTGAGTCTTCCTAACAACTAGTTTTAAATCACCAGTGCAGCTAGATTAATTATGCTTGCAGAAAACTTGCGACCTTGAATCTAGTTAAGTTCTGATAACACATCTGAACCAGACCCTTACACCAGCAGAGTGGTCTGAAGCCAGTAAAAATCAACAAAAACCTATCTCTTCTTGCTTCATAATTAACTGTCAATACTCACCCTACCCCCTTTTCTGCATTAACCATTTATTTTGTCCTGAAACAAGGCAAATGGTCTGAGGTCCTGTATATTTAGGCTTTTTACATTTAAGGATATTTTTTCTTTCTATAACCATTGTATTCCCTCATATATTTTTACTCTTAAGCCCCTATACTCCTAGAGGATCTTAAATCCTCCTCCCCCAATTCTTAATTTCTCTGACTACCTCAACCCACCCCAACCCATCCCCCAGGTCAGTTGCTTGTGTCCCTTTCCTGTTGTGAGTCACAGGAAGATAATTCCTACAGAGGGGAGAAATAAAAACAGCTGGAATTTCAGAGAAAACTACAGATTACCACTGTAGTAGTCCTCCCTTTCAATTGCTGTGGAGAAAAATGACTCTTAATCAGCCTGGGAAAATAGTGGATGAGGATAAATGTGTGTAGGGAGATTTCTCGGGAACTGAAAGCCTGGATGGCCTCCTGAAAGAAATATCTTTAATCCAGTTACAGATGCTATTAGAAACAGGATGAGGGAGAAATGGAAATATTAGGTTATGTCCTTTATGAGGATCCTAATAACTGAAAACAGCAAGTCAAACAAAACATATAACCACAAAGACAACTGACCATACAAGACATACAACTAGGGTTAATGGAGTCCAAAGACAATTAATAATAACTTCAGTTTTAGTTCCGCCTCAGGTGGCTCACGATGTACTATGATGTCACAGGCAGGGACAGGCTTGAAATCTCTCTACTCTACAGTGCTGTAAGCCCTGCCCACCAAAGTTTCCGACCACCAAAAAAGATAAGAAAGCCATAAATAAAAGTTCTTTTTACTTTGAAATGTCACAAAGTTATACATTTAAATTAACTCTAGGGACTTTAAAATTTAAATTTAATGTAGCAAATTTGCAAATTTAATGTAGCAAATCAGAGCAAACTTAAATATTTACTTATACAAAATTAAGATAATTTTTTTTATTAACTAAATGGGTTGATTCCCTCTATGACAGAGAGCAAAAGACTCAGAAAAAGAAATGTCATCAGTTGCTAAAGACTTTTACATTTTGTCACAGCAGGTCCACCCTATCTTTAAATAAATTAAACTATAGAAAGATAGCAAATACTCTTCTGAGTACAACAAGAAGACATAAAGTAGCTTTTGCTTCACACAGAGCAGTTAATGAGCAGATAATTATGCTAAGGCAAACAAACATCCATACTCACACTCTCTCAGTAGACTATCCCAGACTGGAGTTGATCAGAAAACGAAACAATGCCCAACTCCCCTGATTGGCGTGGGGACATTCCCTGCACCCATGCTCCAGAACAGAATTTTGACCAATGTCTTGGTGGGAACTACCATAGGAGTTAAGACTGCATCCAGTCTCCCTTCTAGGTAGCAAATTTGCTAGTTACACACAGAAAAAAGGCAGAGTGAACTCTTAATTCCCTAATCCAATCTGAATTCATTCACCTCTTGAGTTAAACATTCATATACTAGCTAGTACAAGTTTTTGACTTATACCAGATATTTACCAGAGTTTAAATAGTCCACCTGATACTTAACTACTTTGCCTGGAATAGTAGGGTGTTTATACTTGGAGTGGGCTGAACTGACTTGGCCCCTACTTTACTGATTCAGTTGAAAGGTCCAGAAGTGTCTGTCCACTCTCTCCAGATGCTGGTCTGGTCCTGGACTGAGGTCTGGAAACACCTGGAGTCCCCCAGTTCAATTTTGCTAAATCAGCAGAATGGCGCCTCCCAGAGGGCTATCCAGCTCCCACAGCCCCAAACCCAGTCCACTCACCAGAGGCTAAAAAGCCAAGCATAGGTTGTTTGATTTTATTTATTTGTTTGTTTGTTTATTTATTTATTTATGTATTTATTTATTTATGCATTTATTTATTTTGTCAGGGAACCAATAATGTTACAGAGAACCGAAAAAAATCAAGCGATGCTTTGGAAAGTTTGGAGTTATATTTATTACATGTGGGTGTGGAGGAAAATGTCTATTAAAATCTGGGCCCCAACATGGAGGAATTTTCCCTGTTTATATCTTTTTACCTACTTTATCTCCCAAATATGGGATGTTTCCTACCCCTTTTACAAGTTCTTAAAGAGCCCCTACATGCTGGGACCTTGAGACCTCAACCAAAGGCCTGACCTGGGGCCAGCAATGGTAATTTTGTCTGGAGAAGATTTAATGACATCTCTGGAGTAAGATTAGTCTCATTTTATTTGTTATTTAAGCAAGAAAACATTTATAGGAGCCAAATAACAGGAATAACATTTTAAACAGCAGGTTTTATATAAGATGGATGTTTCACTTCAATATCATCCGTTGTTATTGGCCCATTCAGTTTCTCTGACTCTTCCTGGTTAAGTTTTGGAAGATTGTATATTTTTATAATTTTTCCATTTTGCTGAGGTTGTCCAGTTTGTTGGCATACAGTTGTTTATAGTCTTGCTTATAATCTTTTGTATTTCTGTGATGTCTATTGATATATTGCCTCTTCATTTCTGGATTTACTTATTTGCATACTATTTTTTTTTGTTTCTTTTTTTATTTTTTTTTATTAATTTGTTATACATATCTTCACATTGCCCCATCTCCCTGCCAGGCATGCCCTAACCCCCCAGTGTCTATGTTCATTGGTTATGCTTATATGCATGCATACAAGTCCTTTGATTGATCTCTTATCTACCTCACCTAATTTTAATCTTCCTGCTGTAATTTCACAGTCTGTTTGAGGCTTCACTGCCTCTGTATCTATCCTTTTGTTCATCAGTTTATAATGTTCTTTGATATCCACAAATGAGTGAGGTCATGTGATGCTTCTCCTTCATTGACTGACTTATTTCACTAAGCATAAGGCTCTCCAGTTCCAACCAGGTTGCTGCAAATGGTAAGAATTCCTTCTTTTTAATGGCAGCATAGAATTCCATTGTGTAGATGTACCACAGTTTTCTGATCCACTCATCTGCTAACGGGCACCTGGGCTGTTTCCAAATTGTAGCTATTGTAAATTGTGCTGCTATGAACATAGGGGTGCATAAATCCTTTCTGATTGGTGTTTGTGATTTCTTAGGATAAATTCCTAAGAGTGGGATTACAGAGTCAAATGGGAGATCCATTTTTAGAGTTTTGAGGAAACTCCATACTGTTCTCCACATTGGCTGCACCTGTCTGCATTCCCACCAACAGTGCACAAGGGTTCCTTTTTCTCTGCATCTTCACCAACACTGGTCGTTTGTTGATTTGTTGATGATTGCCATTCTTACCTGTGTGAGATGATATTGTATTGTCCTTTGATTTGCATCTCTCCTATTATTAGTGACTTTGAACATGTTTTCATCTGTCTCTTGGCCTTCCTTCTGTTGTCTTTCCAAAAGGTTCTATTTAAGTCCATTGCCCATTTTTTTATTGGATTGTTTATCTTCATTTTATTAAGTGATATAAGTTGGCTGTAGTTTTTGGACATTAAACCTTAATCAGTGATAACATTTGCAAATAGGTTCTCCCATACAGTGCTCTTTCTTGTTATTTTGTTGATGGTTCATTTTGCTGTGCAAAAGCTTTTTATTTTGCTGTAGTCCCATTTGTTTATTTTTTCTTTAGATTCAATTGCCTTTGGAGCAGTATCAGTGAAGAAGTTTTTTGACCATATGTCTGAGATTATGCTGCCTGTGGGTTCCTCTACTATTTTTATGGTTTCCTTCTAATGTTTAAGTCCTGTATCCATTTTGAGGTTATTTATGTATTTGGTGTAAGTTGGTAGTCCAGTTTCATTTTTTGCATTTATCTGTCCAGTTTCCCCAACACCATTTATTGAAGAGGCTATCTTGGCTCCATTGTATGTTCATGCTTCCTTTGTCAAATATAAGTTGAGCATCGTGGTTTCGGTGGATATCTAGGTTCTCTATTCTATTCCATTGGTCTATATGTCTGTTCTTGTGCTAGTAACAGGCTGTTTTGAGAAGAGTTGCTTTGTAATATAGCTTGAAATCTGGTATTGAGATCCCACCTACTTTATTCTTCTTTCTCAAAATTTCTGTGGCTATTTGTGGTCTTTTTTGTTCCAGATGAATCAATGAAGAATTCTTTCTAGGTCTGTGAAATATGTCGTTGGTATTTTAATGGGTAGTGCGTTGAATCTATAGATTGCTTTGGGTAGTATGGACATTTTAATGATGTTGATTCTCCCAATCCATGAGCATGGTATGCTCTTCCATCTGTTAACATCTTCCTCTATCTCTTTTTTCAGTGTCCTGTAGTTTTCTGCATATAGGTCTTTTACCTCTTTAGTTAGGTTTACCCCTAGGTATCTTAATTTTTTTGGTTCAATGGTAAATGGGATTCATTTTTTAGTCTCTCTTTCTGTAATTTCACTATTAGTGTATAGAAATGCCAGAGACTTATTAGCATTAATTTTGTATCCTGCTACATTGCCAAATTTATTAATTAAGTCCATTACTTTGGGAATGAAGTACTTTGGGTTTTTTATGTACAGTATCATGTCATCTGCAAATAAGGACAGCTTTACTTCTTTTCCAATTCGAATGCCTTTTATTGCATCTTCTTGTATAATTGCAATGTCTAATACTTCCAGTACTATGTCGAACAGAGGAGAGGTGAGAGTGGGCATCCCTGTCTTGGTCCTGTTCTTAGGGGAAATGGTTTTAGTTTTTGCCCATTGAGTATGATGTTAGCTGTGGGTTTATCTTATATCTTTTTTTATGATGTTGAGGTATGATACTTCTATTCCCACTTTGCTGAGAGTTTTTATTAAGAAAGGGTGTTGGATTTTGTCAAATGCTTTTTCTGCATCAATTGATATGGCTATGTGATTTTTATCTCTCAATTTATTTATGTAATATATTGCATTTATTGATTTACGGATATTGTATCATCCCTGCATTCCTGTGATGAATCCTACTTGGTCATCGTGTATTATCTTTCTGATGTACCACTGTGTCCGATTTGCTAGAATTTTGTTGAGAATTTTGGCATCTATGTTAATGAGAAATATTGTCCTATATTTCTCTTTCATTTTGTTGTCTTTATCTGTTTTTGGTATTAGAGTGATTCTGGCTTCATAGAAGGTGTTTGGAAGTGTTCCTTCTTCTGGAATGTTTTTGAATAGTCTGAGGAGGATAGGTTTTAATTCTTCCTTGAATGTTTGGTGAAACGCTCCTGTGTAGCCATCTGGTCCCGGGCTTTTATTTGCTGGAAGTTTTTTTTTTTTATGACTGCTTCAATTTATTCCATAGTTATTGGAATCTTGAGATGTATACATTCCTCCTCATTGAGTTTTGGAAGGTTATATTATTCTCAGAAAATGTCCGTTTTTTTCAGGTTGTCCAATTTGTTGGAATAGAGTTGTTCATAGTATTTTTTAACAATCCTTTTTATTTAGGCAGGTCTGTGGTGATTTCTCCTCTTTCATTTCTGATTTTGTTTATTTGGGTCTTCTCACGAGCCTCGCTAGAGGTCCATCAATCTTGTTTATCCTTTCAAAGAACCAGCTCTTGGTTTTGTTGATCTGTTGAATTGTTACCTTGGTCTCCGAGTTGTTTATCTCCACTCTAATCTTCATTATTTCATTCCTTCTGCGTTCACTGGGCTTTTTTTGTTGCTCTTCTTCTAGCTCTTTGAGTTGTAGCGTTAGGTAATTTATTACTATTGTTTCCTGTTTTTTTGCAGTAGGCTTGTAGGGCTATGAACTTCCCTCTCAAGACTGCTTTCACTGTGTCCCATAAATTTTGGATTGCTGTTTTGTCTTTGTCATTTGTTGCCATGATGTTTTTTATTTCTTCCTTGATCTCTCTGGTTACCCAGTCATTGTTTAATAGCATGCTGTTTAGTCTCCATGTGTTTGATTTCTTTCTATTGTTTTTATTATACTTGATTTCTAGTTTTATGCCAATGTGGTCTGAGAAAATGCTTGATATAATTTCTATCTTCTCAAATTTGAAGAGACTTTTCTTATGACCCAACATATGTGTGCCATGGAGAATAATGTATATTTTGTGACTTGGGGGTGAAATATTCTGAAGATGTCAATTAAATCCATGTGGTCTAGTGAGTCATTTAGGATTGATGTTTCTGTTCTGATTTTTTGTTTACAGGATTTATCCAGTGGTGACAGTGGGGTATTAAAGTCTCCTACTATGATTGTATTGCTGTGAATCTCTCCCTTAATGTCCTCCAGGACTTTTTGTATGTATTTTTGTGCTTCTAAATTTGGTGCATATATATTTTTCAGAATTATTTCTTCTGGTTTGATTGTTCCCTTTAGTATAATGAAGTGGTCTTCCTTATCTTGTGGTATGTCCTTCACTTTGAGATCTTATTTGTCATATATAAGTATTGCAATCCCAGCTTTTTTTTTCTCATTTCCATTTGCCTGAAATACCATCCTCCATCCCTTCACCCTCAATCTGTGTGAATCTCTTATACTGAGGTGGGTTTCTTGCAGACAGCAGATATGTGTATCATGTTTTCTTATCCAATCGATTACCCTATGTCTTTTGATTGGAGCATTTAATTCATTTACATTTAAAATGATTATTGATAGGTATTTATCTGTCACCATTTTCAGTCTTTACCCCAGTGTTCCTTCTTCTCTTCCTATTTTGTTTTATTACAGCAGACCATTTAACCTTTCTTGCATTGCTGGTTTTGTGATAATACATTCCCTTTGTCCTTTTTTGTCTGTGAAGCTTTAGACTTCACCTTCAAATTTGATTGAAAGTCTTGCAGGGTACAGTATTCTTGGATTCAGACCTTTCCTTTGCATGACTTTGTATATTTTATTCCATTCCTTTCTGGCCTGATGAGTTTCTGTTGAGAAATCCGTAGCTAGTCTTATGGGGGTTCCATTGTAGGTAAGTTTCTGTTTTTTTCTGGCTGCTTTTAAGATTCTTACTTTGTTGTTGGTTTTTGCCAATTTAATTATAATGTGCCTTGGTGTAAGTTTTGTGGAATTCATTGTGCTTATGACTCTGTGAGCTTCTTGGATTTGTGTGGGGTTTTTTCTTTTCTATATTGGGGAAATTTTCTGTCATTAGTTCTTCAAACAGGTTCTCAAATCCTTGTTCATTTTTTACTCTTTCTGGAACCCCATTATGTATATGTTGTTGTTGTTGTTGTTGTTTTTCATGTTATTCTGAAGTTCCCTTAGGCTCTCATCTTGCTTTTATTTTTTTTTCTAGAATCTGCTGTACTTGTTTTTTTTTTCCTACTGTGTCATCTAGCTCCCTGATGTGGTCTACTGCTTTGTCTAATCTACTTTTGATGTTTTATATTGAGTTCTTTAAAGCAGTGATGTCTTTTTTTATTTCTTCTTGCTTCTTCTTCATTTCCTCTTTTGTCTTCTTCATTTCCTCTTGGCTCTTACTCATATTGTTGAATTTGTCTTCCTTTCTTTTCATCCTCCTTATGATCATCTCTGAACTCTTTCTCTGGCAGGCTATTTCTGCTTCTATTTTGTTTACTTTCTTTTCTGATGATACCTGCCTATCTGTCTCATGTGGGCTGTTTATTCTTCTGCCCATGGTCTTTATTCTCCATGTGTCTGGTTATGTAGTTCTCTTTCCTTCGTTGATTCAAAGGCACAAACTACAATACGACCAGGTACAGCACACAAAGTACTAAACAGAAATGTACTCACGATTTTAATAATCACCAAGAAGGTGACCACCAATGAAAGACAAATTAGGGGTAAGTAGAAAAAGAAGAAGAGTAGAATGAGGAATAAAGAAAGGAAAGAAGTGCCAAAATAAAATTGGAAGAGAGAGAAAAAAAAATAAATGAACAAAAAATAAAATAAAATAAAAAAGGAAAAGAAGAAAAATGAAAGAGAAAGAGAAACTAAGTCAGAGAGAGAAAAAAAGCAGATCAGAGAGAAAAGGTGAGCAATATATAGATGTCAGGAGACAATTCCAATAGAACAGTCACTAATCCCAAAAAAGGCCAGTAACTAGTACCTAGAGATTAATACAAACTACAAATTACTACTGGTATCGAGGGAGGTGTGCAAAAAGAGAGGCAAAAATCAAAGCAAGCAAAAAGCAAAATAAAACATGTAGAATAAGCTAAAACAATCTCACAAAAAAGTTCAAAAAATGGATATAATCACTGTTCAGGAAAATAACAACAAAAGGAATAGAGGAAAAAATAACCTTTTGGCTAGTGAAGACAAGAGGAGAGTGGTTTGTATGGACTTGTAGTAGGGGACTTGAAATTAGATATATAAGTGGGGTGAAATTTTAACCAGGTAAAGAGAAAGAATAGGGAGAATCTAAAGTTGGAAAAGGGAAAGAGAAACAAGACAACAAAATGGGGAAAGTTAGAGGAAAGTGTTGGCATAAAGATAGAGTTGAGCTGGAGTAAAATTATGCTAAAGGAAAGATGAAAACAAAATGTAGAACTCTAATCCTGAAGTAAAATAAAGAAAAAACAAAATGACACTTGTTTTTTTTTTTCAAAAAGGTAAAATGCTAGTAGTAATAATACTAGTTGAAAACAAAAATGTAATAATTGAAAAGGTAAAATCAATTGAGGTGGAAAGAAAAAAAGTAGTATTTTAATTAAAATATGTAAAAATGAAAAATAAAAATAAAATTAAAGAAAAGAAAAAAAGGGGAAAAAAAATAGAATGGTCCTTCAGTTCCACTATTATTCTGCTTGGCACTCCTGTTTCCCAGTAGGGAAGATATTGCAGTTCCCTGTATTCCACTGTTGGTCTTTTAACCTTTTTATTCTTTTGTGGTTATGCGAGAGTCAATTTGTGTGTCATCCACTGGGTGGCATTGTTTCGGAATTGATCTCTGAGACAATGCACAGGACCTCTCTAGGCTTTGCTCAGATCTTGCTACTCTGTGGTTCTCAAAACCAGTTTGTGGGGATTTTGCAGCTGAGCACTGTGATAACTCCCAGGCTGTCCCTCTGCCTCAGATCAAAACAAGTCGTTTTCCAAAGCTCCCCTTTGTCAACAGCTCTGAGAGTTTTCCTCCACACTTAGGGATCATGCCCTGCCTCACCTCCGAGGACCTCTCCAGAGGCAGCTTTCCCACAGCCCAGTTCCCACAGTGTGTGAGTCTCTGTTCTGCAGGTCAGGAGACCTTACCTTATCCCAGGAGAAATCTCACCTTTCTGTGTGCCGTGTGGATCTCTGAATATGCTGCGTGTCTGTGCTGATTGGAGATTGGAGTTCTGGGTCCCCGGCTGTTCAGTGAGTGTTTGAGCTGCAGCTTTCAGACCGCCTCAGACATCCACCTCCCTCTGCAAGATGGTGTGGTCTCCGCATTCGTGCTGGTGGCTCTGGCTGACAAAAACCCCATGGTAGTGGGGCTGCCTGGCCAGGAGAGCCCTGTCTAGCAGTTCCCTGCCTTCTCCTGGAGGATAACTGACTTATAACTTGCCAACAAACACTCCCATTGCGACTCTCAGCTGCTCTCTCTCCCTCTGCCCAGTGACAAAGCTCCAGACGCATCCATCTATTCTGCCGCCATTTTTAAGACCTCTTTTTTTGTTTCTTGATGAGTCTAGCTAAGGGTTTGTCAATCTTGTTTACCTTTAAAAAAGCAAATTTTGGATTCATGGACCTTTTGTACTGTTTTATAAGTCTCTATGTTGTTTATTTCTGTTCTGATCTTATTTCCTCACTTCTACTTCCTCTGGGCTTTTCTTGCTTTCCTCTTTCTATTTCATTTTGGTGTAGCATTAGATAATTTATTAGGGCTTTTTATTCTTTTTGAGGTAGGCCTGTAATAATATAAATTTCCCTCTCAGGACTGCTTTTGCTTTGTAACACAAGTTTCAAGTGGTTGCCTGTTCATTTTCATTTGTTTCCATAAAGTTTTTGATTTCTTGCTTGATCTCATTGGTAAACCATTTACTGATTAATAACTTGCTATTTCGCCTCCATGTATCTAAGAGTTTTTGAGTTTTTTAATTTTAATTCATTCGTCTTTAACATTTACCATTTTAATTATGATGTGTCAGGGTGTAGGCCTCTTTGTGTTCATCTTGACTGGGACCCTCTGTACCTCCTGAACTTGTGTGAGATTCTCATTCACCAAGTTGGGTAAGTTTTCTGTCATTATTTTTTTACACAGGCTTTTTGTTTTTTGCAAACCCTCTTCCCCTCTGGTATTCTTGTAATGCAAATGCTGTAATGTTTTACATTGTCCCAGAGCAACGTTAAGCTATCTTCCTCTTTTTTAATTATTTTTTTTATATTTGTTGCTATAACAGGTATTTATTTCTACCTTGCCTTTCAATTTGCTGATGAGATCCTCTGTTTCATTCAATCTACTTTTAATTCCTTCTAGTGTGTTCTTGGTGTCATATGTGTTATTTTTAATTTCTATTTGTTTCAGGTTTATGATTTCTATTTCCTATTCATGCTATTATAGTTCTCTCTGAGTACTTCATAATTTTCCCCAAACTCCTCACGTGTCTTTATAATCATTGCTTTGAACTTTATTTCTGATATATTGCTTGCCCCCATTCCATTTAGTTCTTTTTTTTCTGTAAATTCTGTCTTTTCCTTCATTTGGGGTTTGTTTCTTTTTCTCTCCATTTTAGCTATCTCTTGTATTTGATTCTATGTATTAAGTTGTCCTGTTATGTTTCTTTCTCTTTGCTGGGTTTTCATAAATATGAAGTATTTTAATGGGTTTAATAGTGCACTCTCTCTGAACTTATGGGCTGGATGATCCAGGAATGCCCTTGTGTGCATTTATTGTACCCTGCTCTTGTAACTGGAGCTTGATTATTGAAGTCCTGTTCATGGGAGGGATCTCCCTTCAGATTTTATAACAGTGAGATTCAACCCCAATTTTGTTGTGCCAGCTATTATTCAGGTATTAACAGAACAGGACAAGACACAACAGGACCAAGCCAAAAAACACCAAGGTATGCAATATAACATCAACAGAAATGACTAAGAAAGAAAGAAGGGAAAGCAAAGCGCATATATATACTAAAAGTCATGCTACCCAAGACTTTGAGTGGAAATAGAGAAAACTGGAGAAGGAAGAAGAAAAAAATAGTTTTTTAAAGACAAGGAGGAAGCTAAAATAAATTTTATATGAAGAAAAAGAAAACAGAAAATAAATTAAATAATAATAATGAATTTAAATCATAATGATAATGTATATATTGCTATTCTAGTAGATAGGAAAAGTAAAATGAAGGAAATGAGAAAAAGAGAAAAATAAGAAAAATTAATAATACCAACAGGTAAAGACATGAGAGGAACAAAACTCAATTAGAGTAATTAGAGAAGTAGTAAGAAAAAAGAGAAGTAAAAAAAGGGTAAAAAAAAAACAATAAAAAAATACACTCATATGCACACACAACAAAAACCTTTCCACTGTTTTTGGAGATCACTGAATTTTGCTCTGATGTTGTTGAAACTGGTTCCTTGAAGTGTCTATCCTGGCCCTCCTGGGTGTTTCTCTTTGGTGTAGTCAAATGTGAGTCACTGACCCTTTCCTTCCCTGGGCAACCTAATTGAGGTCTGATTGGTTGAGGTCCTTTAGAGTCCAATGCATGGGAACTTCTTAGCTCAGAGGCTGGGTCTGCTTTGAGACTCACACCTTGAATGTCCCTGTCCTGAGTTGTTCTCCCTGTCTCCAAGGAACTTGGTTTTGTAGGGATATCCCAGTCTTGGCTAGGATGGTGTGATCAAACCTGTGTTGGGAATGATGCAAGCAGCTTGTATGAGGAGGCTCTTCCTCTTCTTCCAATGCTTCAGCTCTGCATGGTTTGTTGGAACCTCCTCTCTATCACTTGTAGGGACAGAGATTCCCTACTCCCTTGCCTCAGATCACTGAATGTTGGGTCAGAAGAAGCTGTTTTGCAGGGAGCAAAGAGGGGACTCCATGTCTTCCAGATTATCTTTCCTAGGCTTACTGACCAGCCCCTTTTCTGCTCACCAATTCCTCAAGAAATAAAGGGCCTTCTAGATCATTGGTTGAGTGTGTCCTACAGGCCTCTCCAGTGAAGACTGACCCTGAGCTCAATTGAGTGGTCCTTTCCACTAGTCAGGAGGAGATTCCCAGGCTGCCCAATGATGGGATGCTAAGTGCTACTCTATCCAGGAACTTCAGCCTCAGGTTTCTACTACTATATTGATTATTCAATCTCCACAGCCAGTGCCCTTGGGCCTCCTCTTCAGACCCAGGCACTCCCATCTCACCTACAGATTTACAGGTTCTTCAGTCTTGTCAGGTCTATTTAGGTTCCTCTAGGTTAGAGGAGGCTACATCCACCTCCCAGCTTTCAGTGCAACTTGGCTCTAGGGCAGTGGTGACAGCACAGTAGCGGTGGCTGTGAGTGAGTCTTGCTGGGTCAATGGCAGTTCCTCTATGGTGGCACAGGGTCCAGGCTGGGTCCCCCATTAGGCACACAGGGTCAGGCTGGTTTGTGCCACTCAAGTGGAGGTCTCACCTGGGTTTGCTACAGGCATGTGGGATCCAGATCAAAGTGCATTGTGGATTTGGGCCCAAGCTAGGGTAAGTCTACTGGGTCCTGGCCAGTCTTGGCACCTACACATTGGTGTTCCCACAACTTCTTCCCAAGGAGGTACTTGTAAACATTTCAAGATGATGTACTTTCCAAGCTGTAAGTTTTCCCAGGGACTGGCTTGCTGTTAGCACCAGCTCCTTGCAACAGTAGCTCAGTTTTCTGCAAGTGTTGTTTTCAGGTGCATTAGTCTCATTGGTCTGAGCAGTGTCTGAAGTGAGCATGAATAAGGTCTAGATTATGTACTTAGGGTGCCCAGTCACTCTTGTGGAGTTCCCATGGGTTTGGACCTGGCCAGGGCTAGTCTGTGTAGTGGAAAGCCTGGGCATCTAGACACTACTGCTCCCTTCAGCCTCCCCTCAAAGAGGATCTTGTAAACTCTTTAAGATGGCATGGTCTCTAAGAGAGAGAGAAGCACTTTGGGAGTGTCTGTGGCAATACTAGGAGCTCTTCATCTAGGAGAGCCCAAAACTCTAGCTCCCAAGATTCTCACACATACAGATTGTCACACACACATACACACACACACATGCACACGCTCTAGCCCTCTCACTCCTCACTCATACTCTGCCTCACTCTGTTCCTGCTAGCCACAATATTGGAATCTGTATGTCCTTTTATTGGAACATTTTATCCATTTCAACTTAATTATTGATAGCTATGTATTCATTGTCATTTTATTATTCATATTTTTAAACTTTTTTTCTTCATTTTCTTAAAGAAGATCTTTTAATATTTCATGTAATACTGGTGTTGAATTCCTTGAGCTTCCCCTTGTCTCAGAACCTCTTTATTTGTTCTTCAATTCTAAATTATAGTTTTGCTGGGTAGAATAAACATGGTTATAGGTCTTTATTTTTCATCACTTTGAATATTCCACACCAATTTCTTCCAGCCTGAAAAGTTTCTATTAAGAAATTAGCTGACAGTTTTATGTGGGTTCCTTTGTAAGTAACTAATTGCTTTTCTGTTGTTGCTTTTACTAATTTTTTGTCATTAACATTTGCCATTTTAATAGTGATGCGCCTTAATATGGGTCTCTTTGGGTTGCCAGGTCTTGTATGTCTATTTTCTTTTATTATTATTATTATTTTTTATACATGTCTCCCCATGCCCCCCTCCCACCCAGGCATACCCCAAACCCCCCAGTGTCTATGTTCATTGGTTATGCTTATATGCATGCATACAAGTCCCTTGATTGATCTCCCATCTACCCCACCTAACTTTAATCTTCCTGCTATAATTTCAGTCTGTTTGAGGCTTTACTGCCTCTGTATCTATCCTTTTGTACATCAGTTTATAATGTTCTTTATTGTCCACCAA
>PVJN01032739.1:0-23942 GCA_004026805.1 Lasiurus borealis | reverse complement strand
AGGAAGGGAGAGGGAGAGAGAGCCAGAAACATAGATGAGAGAGAGAGACACCCATCAGCTGCCTCCTGCACGCCCCCTACTGGGGACGTGCCCGCAACCAAGGTACATGCCCTTGACCTGAATCAAACCTGGGACCTTTCAGTCTGCAGGCCGATGCTCTATCCACTGAGCCAAACCGGTTTTACCGTTTCATTTTCTGGATGGACAGGGAAGCGCTTTCTCTTCCAAAGCTACATGGGACCCTTAACAACCTAGCAGCTTCTTTTGTGAAGCGAACTGGAACATTTTAAAACGCTATCTGGGTTTCACGGCCTGCCCTCCCCCAATTCAGAAACTTTTGCAAATTTTTGCTTTTCAGGGCAATGCGGTTATCGGCAAAGTCTCCAGGAGGCCCGTGCTCCTTCGGACCAGGATGTACGTGGGGAGCTCGGATGTCCTTGCTCATGTGCTCAGCTGTGACCGGACCCGCGTAAGGCGCTGAGTGTGACCTCGAGGAATTGGTGCTCGCAGAGCCCTCCCTGGGGACACCCCTGGCCCCTGGTCTTCGGCTCCTGCCTTCCAGGTGGGAAAAGAGGCCTCACCTACCGTCGGCACAGGGGCCTTGGGATATTCTGGGGAGCTTGACAAGAAACGAGTTCCCCCAATCTGTAAGGGAGGTTTGTGCACTGGCCTTCCCAGCCTCGGGACAGCACACAATGGAAGCGTTGACAAGCCCATGACGAAGTCTTCCAGCAAAGCGCACACAGGAAGGCCCCTCTGGCAGACTGGCCCTCTTGCCCTGGACAGCACAGCCCAGCCCAGTGAGGCCAGCCTTACCCTGCAGCCCAGAATAACCTGCCCTTCCCGCCACTTCCGCCCACCCGCTGGGGGGGAGTCTGGAGGAGGAAGAATCCAGGGGGTGTCTCCAGCGGGAAACCACGCCGTGTCCGCTGACAAATCCATTTCAGTATTCTGCATAGGAACGCGGGGGTCTTTGGCCCTGGCTGGTTGCTGCTCAGTGCTTAGAGACTTGGCCTTCAGACCCTAGTTCAGTTGCCGGTTTGATCCCTGGTCCCGGTTGGGGCGCATGTGGGAGGTAACCAGTCGACGTTTCTGTCTCTCTCTCTTTCTCTCTCTCTCTCCCCCTCATACTCTTTCTCTAAAGAGCAATGGAAAAAATATCCTAGGGTGAGGATTAAAAAAAAAATAAAAATAAACGCATGGTTCTCTGATTTCTCTTTTTGAGCATCTTCCCAGTTCCCTCGTCCAAGATTCGGTAAAAATCTTGGCTGCATCTCCTCTGACGTCAGTGTGGGAGCTGTGCCCCGCCTTACTGAGTCGGTGAGCTATGAGCCGGCGCAGGTGAGGCAGCAGGTGAGGCAGCAGGTGCGTCCTCTGTCTGACACCTGGGAACGCGGCGTCTGACCGTCTCTCCCGGGGCCAGCGGAGCTCCGGCCCAGACCAGTGCTTGGGTGACCTGGGAAGACACCCTCTGACCCCCGGAGCGGGGGGGAGCCTTGTCAGGAGGGCCCAAGGCTTTTCCCATGTTGAATCGTCTTGCAAACCCTTTATCCTTCATCCAGAAGCAAAGAGCGCCAACCAAGAAGGGGGTTTGGGATAAAATGAAATGTAAAAAGGAGATTCGGAGTAAGGGAGATGAACGGAAAACACGAAGATTTTTGTACCGCTGTCCAGCTCGAGGCAAATCGGGACTAACGGTCATGAATGAGCACGGCAGGTCACCCCAAACTCTGCTGTGCTTTGATGGCACACTCTTCCTCTAAAGATATTAAAGTAAAGACCAGAGAAGCAAAGGAGAAGGCAGAGGTCCCTCGTCCCCGGATGTCAATCACCCCTTGTGTTTAGCTGGGCCTTGGATGCCAGAGGGGCTTCCGTGGCTGGCAGCTGCCCACAGAGTGACAGACACTCGCCGAGCGGGAGCCACAGGCCACGCCCTGTGCGAAGGGGTCTCCATACAGAAACCGAGGCACACGGAGACCTGCGAGGCTCCCACCGGTCCCGCCAGTGAGTGGCAGGCAGGATCCCCGGCCACCGCTGTTCAGGACTCGCACCTGAACTTGACACCAGCTCTTTGTCTTTTTTTTTTTTAAAATATATTTTATTAACTGTGCCAGACCTTCTCCGGGAGGTTCTTCCACCGCGGAGCGGGGCCTGGCACGGGGCTTCCTCACCCTCGGCCTGTGGGGAGGGGCCGGGCTCGTTCCAGTCACCTCCCGGTTTGGGCTGGACCTGCTGCCCCGGACCCCGCCGGCTTGCCACGTGGTTCAGTGAATGCGAACGGTGTTGTAGTAAAGTGCCATTTCCAGTTTGGAGGGACCGATCCAGCGAAAGCCCTCTCTTGCCCAGTCCTTTAGTTCAGGAGCAGAGTCCACCGCAGGGAGGCTGCCCAGGCTGGACGCACACAGGCATGACCAGCCCAGGCTCCCCCCACCGGCACCCAGGAGGGGAGGGCGGTGTGCACCCCCAGGGCCGCCCTGACTCCACGCCAGCCCTCGCCTGTGCGCTCCTGACCGCGGAGTGTGGCGGCCCCAGCACCTGCCTGCACGCCCACCGGCCCGGACCACAGATGGCGAGGCTGCCGCACCATCTGCCGCCAGGCGAGGAGGCCGCGTTGGTCTGCGTGCCCAGCGCCAGGGCGGGTGCGGTCCAGCAGGTGCCGGATCCCCTTCCTGCAGGGACGGGTCTGGGGTTTGGAGTGCGCACGTCGGGACGTATGTTCCCTTACCTAGGTGACTTCAACTCATGCAGGAACTCCCGCTCATGGCAACGCTTTAAAAGAAAGATTTTTAAGAAAAGCTGGTCTGAATGTCTACCACCTGCTCTCCTTTTCCTTCTTTTTTAAAAAAAATATACAGTGGTACCTCGAGATACAAGTGCCCTAACATACGAGATTTTTGAGATACGAGCCGTCGAGCGAGCGATTTTTGCTTTGAAATACGAGCAACATTTGAGATAGGAGTCATCGGGCGGATCGGCCGGCTGCACACGACCCACCAGTTTACCGCGACTCGAGCGTCTCATAGTTTCCCACGCCTCAAGGTGACGGAACGAATTAAACTCGTATCTCGAGGTACCACTGTATTTTATTTATTTGTTTAGTTATTTACTTATTTTTTTACAGAGAGGAAGGCAGAGGGATAGAGAATTAGAAACCTCGATCAGCTGCCTCCTGCACACCTCCCACTGGAGATGTGCCTGCAACCGAGGTACATGCCCTTGACCAGAATCGAACCCGGGACCCTTTAGTCTGCAGGCCGATGCTCTATCCCCTGAGCCAAACCGGTTAGGGCCTCCTTTTTCTTCTTGCCTTTGACTTTTGGGGGTGTTCTAGGAGCTGTGGGGTAGCACGGCCCAGAGCTGGGCCCCCTCTGTGGTCCCTGGCACACAGGAGGAGCCTGGCGGCCGGGGAGCGGGCAGCCCGAGGGGGCTCCTGCTGTGGAGCGCCGGGCAGGAATGCATGGAAAGCACGGGGTGAATTCATACGTGAACTTAAATCACACATGTGAGGGAACACACGTCCTGAAGTGCCACGGGGGTGGCACCCTCTCCTGTGGGCTCCACACGCAGAGTGACTTGCATTGTCCCTGCCCCATCTGCCCTCATCCTTCCAGGTCTATCCGGCCCGCACACAGCTGCCCGAAGGAGTTATTCCTTCGGCGCCAGGAGATGCGGCAGGAGGGTCATGACAGTGGCTGGGGGGCTGGTCAGTGAGGGGCGCCACGCCTCCTCCCAGCGCCTGCTCCCACATTCTTCTACACGGGATGGGGGAAGACCGGGTCCCGTCTCCCATTTTATTTGGATAGAAATTCCTTGCAGCTGCCGAAAACGCCCTTGCTGGTGGCCTATTCTAGCTTGGAGTGGCATGAAGTCAGCGACCATCTGTGGGAAACTTGTTGTGCTTGACAGCCATTTGGTAGTAAGCTCCAGCCACGTTAGCACTAACCTCGGGCTAGGTTTCTATTACCCCAAATCCTGTCTCTTTCCCGTAAGCCAGGTGTTTCACCTTAAGGGCTAGGCCAGGTGTTTCGCCTTAAGGGCTAGGCCTCATTCCTCCTTCTCCCTATAAATACCCCGAACTCCTGCTGAATAAATGAGACTTGATCAGAACTTTGTCTTGTCTCCATTCCTTGTGTCTCATGTCCTTTCATCCCCACTCCCCCTCTAGGGTCCTCGTTGACTTCACCTGGGGGTCGGGACAACCATCAGACACGGTGGGTTTCTCCCACAATCATTGTGGGGCCACGTGAAGAAACACCCCAGCCCGGGGCAGATATGGCCACCCCACATCAATTTAGGTTTGGGGTGAGCTTTGCAGGCTGGGAAAGCCAGAGACGGCCGCGATCACAGGAGGGACGTTCAGTTTGGGGGGCCGGGCAGGTTGGGGGCCGGGGGAACCGGGGACCCCGGATCTTCGCTGAGAAGCCGGATGTGAGCTTTCCCACCTTGGAGACGACCTCACCAAGCCGGCGAGGCCGCGGTGCCCTTTGGAAACCACAGAGAACGTGCGTGCTACCTTTCCTGGGTACGAAAAGCGGCGGCAGCTAAGTCACGCTCTGGGCTTGGTTGGTGCAGAACATGCCATTTCGTTCGCGTCGCGCTGGGACCGCCACCGCAACTGTGAAATTGCCTTAGCGACACGCTTCGCAGCAGCTCCACAGCAGCTGGAGTTAGGACTCCGGAGCAAGATGTTCCACCTTAGAATTCTTCCCCAGTCTCTCCCCGAAGGGGTTTTAACCAGCCACAGGTGGAGGGGAGACCCGGATGCTGGGTCCTCCTGAAGGAGCAGGGAAGAGGGGGGCTTCATGTGGGTGCCTGAGCTCCGTTCCCCCTCCCTCCACCAATCAGAAGTCGCGTCTCCTCTCTGCCTGCCACGCCCATTGCTGGCCCTTCTTTAGTCTCTTCACATTGGGTGTTGATCTCGCTGCCCACCCGCTCCCACCCCCAGCACCTTAAATCTCTGCCTAACACTGTGTCACAGTTTTTTTTTTTTTAAATATGTATTTTATTGATTTTTTACAGACAGGGAAGGAGAGAGACAGAAAGTCAGAAACATCGATGAGAGAGAGACACTGATCAGCCGCCTCCTGCCCGCCCCACAGTGGAGATGTGCCCGCAAGCAAGGTACATGCCCTTGACCGGAATCGAACCTGGGACCTTTCAGTCCACAGGCTGATGCTCTATCCACTGAGCCAAACCGGTCTTGGCTGTCACAGTTTTTTAAAAAAAAATATATTTTATTGATTTTTTTACAGAGAGGAAGGGAGAGGGATAGAGAGAGAGCTAGAAACATCAATGAGAGAGAAACATCCATCAGCTGCCTCCTGCACGCCCCCCACTGGGAATGTGTCCCCCAACCAAGGTACATGCCCTTGACCGGAATTGAACCTGGGACCTTTCAGTCCACAGGCTCTCTCCACTGAGCCAAACCGGTTTCGGCTTGGCCACGGTTTTATTTACTCTCAGAACTTGATAATGACGTTGATTCATCATCAGTGTGACACAGAAACCTCCACCCAGCCCGAATAAGGATACCGACACCTAGACATAGTCACCCTGGCCTCCAAGAAATGGCATTATTTCATCAAATCGGCCCTAGTGAAAAAGGGGTGACTCAGTAAGACTCAGAGGTGACCTGGATGTCCTTCCATGGGTGAACGTGACAGTGCGGTCTGCACACACCCTCCCACGCCGCCAGCAATGAGAGCGAATCACTGATCCGCACGACCGCCACCACCACCACCACGGGTCCCCAGAGATGGAAGCTGAGTGAACAGCAGCCCATCCCAGAAGGTCACACGATGTGGGATTCCATTATGTGGCGCTCTAGAAACGACGAGATTATGGAAACGGAGAACAGAGTGGTGTCCGTCGGGGAGCAGGGGCAAGGTGACAGGGCGGGGAGGGGCTGGCTGTGGCTGGAAGCATTCTGAACGCTGCTTGTGTGGGAGCTGGGAGAATCTACACGTGGGCCGGCCTGGTATGGACTGCACACACACACCCAGTGAGCACAACTCTCCGGGAATGAGAGTGACCTGGGGGTTGTCGCACTGTCAGAATCCTGGGGGGCACACTGAGATACGAGTGTCCTAACATATGAGATTTTTGAGATACGAGCCGTCGAGTGAGTGATTTTTGCTTTGAAATACGAGCAACAGTTGAGATAGGAGTCATCGCGCGGATCGGCCGGCTGCACACGACCCACCAATTTACCGCGACTCGAGCGTCTAATCGTTTCCCACGCCTCAAGGTGACGGAACGAATTAAACTCGTATCTCGAGGTACCACTGTACTGGAATTCTGTAAGACATCTCCACGGAGGAACCTGAGTGAAGGGTGCACAGAGCTCTCCCTACTCATGCTTATAACCGGACGTAAGTCTGCAGTCACCCCGAGAGCCCGTTGGAACTAAGGAGACGGCCCCACGCTGTCTGGGCTGGCGAGGGGACGCCCTCGGAGGAGCACGCGTCCCCCCCCGCCCCGGGGGAAAGCGGTTTGGCAACGCTCTGTCCCTCCGACCCAGAAGCCCCTTTCTAGGAATTGCTCGTCAGGAAAGAGTAACAGCCACGTCATGAAAGAGCTCATTATGTGTCAGGCACCGTGCCGGGTGCTTTTCACGAGTCGGCGAGTCTTCAGGGCGAGCCAGCCACCTCCCAGGCTGACACCCACACCACCGCCCGGGACGCCGCTCGGCCGGCAAAGGTGCGCAGCATGAGGGATGTGTCTCGTGCCTTCTTGACCACTTGGGGTGAAGCTAAGCGTCTCCTAAATGAGGAAATGATGACATTGCAGCGGGTCTCCATCTTGGCACATGGCACAGGCACTGAAATCCTGTTTTTGCAGACTTACGTATTGCTCTATTGGAAATGCTGCTGATGTGATGCTGAGCGAAAACCATCGGGATGACAAATTAGGTGAGGGAAAGACGCACCCACGGGCGCCTGCTCGCAGGAGAAACACCCGTGGGAGAGGTCTCCTCTGTGTGGTGGGTGTGATGATGGGTATTTCGTTTTCTTTTTATACTGCTTTGCGGTTTTCAACTACAATGGTACCTCAAGATACGAGTGCCCTAACATACGAGATTTTTGAGATACGAGAGATTTTTGCTTTGAAATACGAGCAACATTTGAGATAGGAGTAATCACTCGGATCGGCCGGCTGCACACGACCTACCTGTTTACCTCGACTGGAGCGTCTCATAGTTTCCCCACGCCTCAAGGTTACGGAACGAATTAAACTCGTATCTCGAGGTACCACTGTATTCTCCAATAAATAGGCAGGGTTGTTTTTTTGTTAGTTCTCACCCGAGGATATTTTTCCATTGGATTTTAGGGAGAGTGGAAGAGAGAGGGAAAGACAGAGAGAAACATCGAACAGGGCCAGGGCTCCGAGGACACTGCAACCACGGGATGTGCCCTTGACCGGGATTGAACCCGGGACCCTGTGGTCCACAGGCTGACCCTCTACCCACGGAGCCACACTGGCCGGGTGCATGCAGGGCTTTTGTGACCAGGAAGGAAGTTATCTCGTTCTGGCCGCGGAGCTCAGGGACCGATAACTAGCTTCCGCACGCACCCCCCGGGTAGCTGCGGCGCGGCATTACGTAAGCTCTCTCTCCGGAGAGAAAACGGTCCTCACCATCTTTCCTTTGGACGGAGTGCTCTTTGGCGCGAAGCCAAGAGGCTCAGAAAATTAAACGCCAGGGAACAGGGGACAAAAACCGGAATGTAAACGGCACTCAGCGAGGAGTTATGGGAGGCGGGGTGTGAGAGGGAGGCACCTGGAGAGGATGAGGGGGACAGGGCAGAGCCGGCCTCAGAGCACGGGACTGAGAGCAGAGACAGCCGGCGCCTCCTGGGATGGAACAGGCTCCCTGGTTCTGTGCTGGCCGCAGTGGGCAGGCCGAGCAATGGAACGAGAGCAAGGGACCCTGAGGACACGCAGAGGGGGAGGGGGTGGGGAGATCATGTCCCCCTCCCCACCCCGCCACAGCCACTCTGGGCCTCCCTCCCCATTGAGGGAAAGGGTCTATGAACGATCTCTCAGCTCCAGACCTGGTCCTCATGGCCCTCAGATCCAGACGTTTGTAAGACGCCCCTGGTACCCAGCAGGGTGTGCAGGCCCAGGCCTCCTGCCGAGGAGGCGGTAGGGAGCCTGGGTAGGGTCCACGCAGGAGGTGGGCTGAGTCTGGCTCTGGTTGGGGGAGCCAGGCCCCCAACCTCCACAGTGGGTGTTCTGGTTGACCAGTGCTGTCCCGGGGCTCGGGGTGTGGGGATCTGGGGCAGTGGGTTCGGACTTCCTTCCTTTAAGTAGGCCTTCTTGAACTCCTTGAGACACTGATGACAAAGCAAGCAGGCTCTCAGCTGTAACCGCCTAAGTATCAACGCAATGGAGGAGGGACATGGTATTTTGGGGTCACAGCTGCGGTCCTGAGACCCGACTGTCTCATAGATGCCTGCTGGCTGGCGAGCCGCACTGCCCGGGCATCCATGTCTGGCCCTGTCCACCTCAGGCAGCGTTTGGGGGGCAGGGGGGTCAGCCAAACAAATTGCTGCTGAGGCCAACGTGAGCCCATGGCTGCCATCCTGAACCCCCATCCCCACACAAGGACCCTCTGTGCGCCCATTAATTCTCCAGTGTGTGCTCTCGATTTGACTTTGTAGATTGAATGGGCACTGAGATGTCACAGATGTTTCATGTATTAGAATCTCGTGTAAACCTGTCTGAGAAATAAACAGTCCGGTTGCCAAAACTCTCAAAACACTGCCCTGACTCTGGGCATGGGGCAGAGTGGGGCCGGCCCTGAGGACGGTCAGCAGAGTGACCTCGGTCAGGGGCTGCCCTTAGCTGGCTCTGTGACCGGTGGGCCCTGGGCTGGCCAGAGCGAGGGCCGTTCCCGCTGTTTCACATCCCCAGGGTCGCCCTGGCCAGAGGCACCACCCGGGCTCGGGCCCACCTGGCTCCCAGCCCCGAGGCGGGCACTGTGCGTGACGTCAGAGCGTCAGCGTGGGTCTGCGTGGGCAGGAGAGGGGGTCGCTGGCCGCTCCGCCCCGGTCACTGTCCCTTCGTGGTGTGTGTGCTCTCTGTCTGCCTTGTTCTCAAATGACTGACGTCTTCAGTCACACACTTGGAGTGGTGATTGATTTAGAGCCTCCTCCCCAAGGATAACAAACCCACTCAAATTCCTCTTGTCGATCAGACCGTGGTCGCTTTCCATAGCGTTTATAACCAACGGCGCTTTGACACAAGCTTCTGCAAGGCTTCGTCTGCCCCTGAAGAAACCAGTCCGGCTCCGGGACCTCCTGCTCCAGCTCCAGGGGTTAGAACCCAGCCCGTGCAGCCCCTGGAACAGCCCAACTCCAGCCCAACGTGCATTTGCCACTTTTCTGCCCCGGGGGGAGCCATCAGGGATGCTCCATCGCCTTTTCGGCCCCGGAGAATTCCAAACGGTTCACATTCAAAGCAAACAAGCTGAAAAGAGGCCAAGACCCAAACCTCACATTTTAGTCCTCAACCAATAAATACATGTTCACGGAAAAAAGGCTGCATGGTCTGTCTATCTGTGCATCCCTCCCTCCCTCCCTTCCTTCCTCCCTCCCTCCCTCCCTCCATGTGTATCTGCAATTCATCCCTAATTATGTTGTCAAGTTGTTCATTTCACGATGCCCCTCATTTCCAGAACACTCAACAATAGCATCGCCATCAGAATGGACCGCAGTTAACCAGCAGGCAGGCAATTGCTGCTCTCTGTTTGCCAAAATAAAGTCGCTATTAGGCCTGATTTGCCTTTCCCATTGAGAAGGCAGGCTTCTGGCCATCGCATTGGGAAAGAATACAGAACAGGGACAGAAACTAACATTTGTTGCCACGAGCAACACATGACATCCATGCTCTTAAAAAGGCATTTTGCATAAAGGAAATGCTCCCACAGGTACACAAGCCGAAGACGTGGCTCAGTCAAGCCTCCCTCCCCACGTGCCAGCCTCAACAGCTGTCACCCCGAGACCCATCCCGCTGCGCCTGCGCCCTGCCTTCTCCCTGCGGGGGTTACTTTAACGCCCGTTCGAGACATCACAGTCTATCCTCTGCACACATTTCAGCGCGGGTCTTTACAGCAGAACACCTCTTTCCGTTTAAGAGGGCCACAGCAAGATGATCACCTGGGAAGAAAATAACGATTTCCCTCATCTTCTCAGCTGTCATATATATACACAGGGTGATCCCCCAAATGTATGCACACTCTAATAGCTGAGAGCTCAATTTTGAAAATGAAATGTATTTTAATAAGCACCGCCCTTATAATTATTCAAAGTGTGTGCATACATTTTTTTGGAGATATATATATATATATATATATATATATGTATGTGTATATATATATACATATATATATATGTATATATATATACACATACATATATATATATATAAAATAATGCTTTCTTCGAGGCATACCAGAAGCGTCAAAGATAACGTGTGTTCTTCAACAAAGGCAAGAGAAGGAAAGGAACTCTATGGTACACACACGCGCGCTCTTGTTGAACACACCTTGCATTGGCTTGCTGTCTTAAGTTTCTTTCTATACACGTGTGTTGGCCCCTTTACATGCCTTGCTACTTTTTTATTGAAGAATATATATTACTTCTGATCCTTACAACCTGCCTTAAAGATTATATTTTTGGGGATATATATATATATACAGGCATGTTGATCCTTACAACGTCGGCCTGCGGACTGAAGGGTCCCAGGTTCGATTCCGGTCAAGGGCATGTACCTTGGTTGCGGGCACATCCCTAGTAGGGGGCGTGCAGGAGGCGGCTGATCGATGTCTCTCTCTCATTGATGTTTCTAACTCTCTACCCCTCTCCCTTCCTCTCTGTAAAAAA
Organism: Lasiurus borealis; assembly: GCA_004026805.1. Lineage (NCBI taxonomy): Eukaryota > Metazoa > Chordata > Mammalia > Chiroptera > Vespertilionidae > Lasiurus > Lasiurus borealis. The sequence goes on along the minus strand of PVJN01032739.1, from coordinate 13,059 downwards.
TCAATAAAATACCAAAAAAAAAAAAAAAAAAGATCCTGCTTGGAACACACAGCCGGCAGCCGAGGAAGGCAGGGGTGTCACACACACACCCAAGAAATGAAAAGTGGGTGTGACAGATGCTGTGAAAGAGGGAGGAGGGGACCCCGAGGAGAGTGTGGCATAAAGCAGGAGGAGAAGGGAAGGGAAGACACGGTCTCTCCTCAGGCTGCCCACCCCCACTCCAGACCAATGATCCTGCCGGCTTAGGGGGCAGTGGCTATAGGAGCCTGGACTGTGGAGCCTCTGGAGCTGAGGAAGTGGGGTGTGCACCGAGGCTGGAAATGTGCTTACAATCCCGTGGTTAAGAGCCCTGTAGCCCCGAGTACTGCCCCATCCCCCAAAGATACACACACGTTTACCCTCAGGACTGTCACCTGTGAGCCCCAGAGTGTCTGCAGCTGTGACGAGACTAAGGCTCTTGAGATAAGATGATCCCAGATCATCCAGGTGGGCCCTCAATGAAACCCCCCGTCTGCAGGGAGGCGGAGGGAGAGGCGACAGCACACGGAGACGGCTGGCATCTCCTTCGTAGGCAGTGAGGCCTTTAAGCTGTGAGAGGCGTGGAGGAGTGCATACGTGATTGTGACCAGACTTCCGGAGGGGTCAGGGGAAGAGGGATTAGAGAGAGGAGACACTGAAGGCCGAGGATCAGGTCCAGAGTCTGCGAAGAGGCAGATATGACTCTGAAAAGAACCCCCACGTCTCCCTTTCCCCCCAGAATTAGCTGATGTGGGCCTGGGTGGGAGCTGGGAGGTGGGGAGGCCCGAGGTGGCCATCTGAGCGCTTGTGGGGAACCCCTGTCCCGGCTGAGGCTATCCTTCAGCAGGACGCAGCTGCCAGGCCGCCACCACCGCCCCCCCTCCAGCTCCGGCTCGGTGTTCCCCACGCCCGCGCCTGCCGAGGTCTCCGGCCTCCTGTGCGCAGAACCCATTTGTCATGGCTGATGCGATCGCTGCTCCCGTCAGCTCTCCGGGCTGTTTTGTTTGTTGTTTTTTTCATGCCGGGTGTCTGAGGCCAAGCTTCCCTGTCATAAATAATGGATCACAGGGGCCAGGAGGTGCAGGGAATGGGGAGCGGAGAGGAGGAGAAGCCTGCTGAGCTGGAGCTCCGAGGGCTGTGGGATGGGGGGACGGTCGGAAGGTGTCTCTCTGGTTTCAATTTCAGATTCAAGGAAGCGGCAACTGTGGATGCACCTCCCTGTATTTCCCCTCACTGGGCCTCGCCCGGCTCTGCCTACTCCTCCTCTTGTATCAGGACTCCGGTGCGGTCCATGCGACCTGTCCCTGGGGTCAGGGCTCTTGGCAACCCCGAGGAGGGCAAGGATAGAGAAGGAGATGCTGCCGAAACCGGTGTGGCTCAGTGGATAGAGCGTGGGCCTGTGGATTGAAGGGTCCCAGGTTCAATTCTGGTCAAGGGCATGTACCTTGGTTGCGGGCACATCCCAGTTGGGGGGCGTGCAGGAGGCAGCTGCTCGATGTCTCTCTCTCATCAATGTTTCTGACTCTCTATCCCTCTCCCTTCCTCTCTGTAAAAAAATTAATAAAATATATTTAAAAAGAAAGAAAAAAGGAGGAGATGCTGGGGAGGATGTGGGGCCGCAGCCCGCCCCCAGGGACCATCCACGGGGAGCCCTCTCTCAGCAAGAAGCCCTGCAGCCCTGTCTCCGGGCGGGATGGGGGAACTGCCAGACGTGAGAACCATGACTGGGCCAGGGAGAATGGAAGGGGAAGGAACCGTGTGAAACCGGGACCTAAAACCCAACTTGGACCCAGAGCGCTCGGCTGTCCTGGTCACAGCATCATCGGGAAGGACCGGAGGCCTCACACCGGCCCCCTGAGCACAGCAGCGAGCGTGCGCAGTCAGAGGCAGCGGAGCACGGCCCCCACCTGGACCAGGACCCAGACAGCTCCATCTGCACGGGGAGCAAGGCTTCCTTCCTCTCTCCCTCGCCTCCTCCTCGCCTTCCCGTTGCCTGAAGTTTCATCCGAAAAACGGAGCGCGTTTTTCCTGCCAGAAAAGAAGTGTCTCGGAACGTGGGTGCCGGGCTCCGGGCCGGCTGTGGGGGTGGCTGGAGTCACCCCGCGCCGTCCTGCTTCCTGTGCGGGCGGAGCTGGCCCGCACCCGTGAGACTGCGGACTGTGAGCCTCCCCCCGGCAGGTCCCCGGAGGCCGGGTCTCCGCTCACTGCCGCTGGGAGGACACTTCGGTGCGGGTGATGCGTGGATGGCGGGGAACTGGGACAGACGCCTGGCGGGTGGGCAGGCAGAGGGCCCTTCTAGAGTCAGACCTGCCTCTCCCAGACGCCTTATAATCATCACCTGTCCTAAGGGGTTCCCGTGAACGAGCCCGGACGGTGAGGGCTGAGTGTGCCCGCAGACACAGGCTGATGTTCCGAACCCCGGACACGTCAGACCTCCTTACCCCCGGCCACTGTAACATACACACCCCCCCTGGCCCCTCCTCTCCGAGGCCACGCCTGGCCCTTCACAGGGGCAGGTGCGAGCTGGAGGCGGCTCGAGGGGCCCCGCTGGTGTCTGGACCGCACTCGAACCCCGGCCGTCTTCTCGGAGCGGCGTGATGTATCACCGCAGGATGCACAGGGGGCCCGTCGCAGAGGCTGAGACTGAATCAGCAGACCCCGCGGGACCCGCTTCCAGGAGCTGGCATCTGGCAGTGGCTACTCCAGCACCAACGCCAGGAAATGGGGGACCCCCAGCCCTTGGAGAGGCCTGGGCTTTGGGGAAAGGCCTGAAGGGGAGAGGCTGGGTGAAAAACTGGTGAAAAGTGGGGTGCAGAACTTGGCACTCCTGTCGTGCTCCCAGCCGTATGTTACGGTGGCCGGGGGTAAGGAGGTCTGACGTGTCCGGGGTTCGGAACATCAGCCTGTGTCTGCGGGCACACTCAGCCCTCACCATACGGGCTCATTCACGGGAACCCCTTAGGACGGGTGATGATTATAAGGATTGACACTTTCGGCGTCTGGGAGAGGCAGGTCTGACTCTGTAAGGGCCCTCTGCCTGCCCACCCGCCAGGCGTTTGTCCCAGTTCCCGCCATCCACGCATCACCCGCACCGAAGTGTCCTCCCGGCTCCCTGAGGCGATGCCCCATCGCAGTCGCCTTCCAGCGCAGTGCCGCCCAGCCCTGTGTCAGAAACATGTGCAGCGGCAACTCCCCGCGCCTCCCTGTCCCCCATCGGTCACGTCCCCTCCTGACCCTCGCTTCTTGGGATAGTCCGGGCTGTCCTTGCCGGGAGGGCACAGATGCCACCTCCCATCTCCGCTGTTGGGGCTCAACCTTCAAACCGCCACACGGAAAATGGGACTCAAACACGTGTCGGGACCGCGGCTGCAGACTCCGGTGGCTCAGGGGTACGGCCTCGGTCCTAAGGACTCCAAATGGCCCCCTCTGGAGTCACTTTGTATGTGTGTGTCCTGAGCCTTGGGTGCTGCTATTAGCCGGGGCAGCAAGACCGTCTAGACTCGAATCAGACGCTTCAGGGAGAGATTCCAGAGCGCGCCTGACCTCCAACCTCCACGCATACTGTAACCTTTCCCAGGTTATAACAGGACCCGGAGCGAGAACCGTTCGGCGGCCGTTCCCCAAAGCACTCTGGGAAACGGTGGGACCCACAGACGTGTGACAGACCGGTGGCAGACGAGCCTCCAGCCACGCCCAGCCGCTTCTGCTGCCCGGCAGCCGGCAGGAGCCAGGGAGAAGGCTCCCGCCCAGGGAGCGGTCCTCGCGCATGTACATTCCAGATGGAGAGGCTGCTGGCCATCTCTACATCGCGATAAAGTCCGAGGCGCTGGCTGTCTCCTGTCTGGTTATCCGCAAGGCCACGGAAGTTTTTTTCTTTTCAATCCTCAAGGCGGAAGCGGCGAGGATAAAGACAGCCCGAAGCACCCGGCGCGGCTCTGCTTACAAAATAAATGGGCGCCGGGATGAACAAACCCCGCCTGGAGAGACGGCGCCCTGGTCACCACACCTGCCGTCCGGCAGCGGTGACGGGAGGAGGCAGGGGGTCGTCTCCCTGACACCGGCGTTCTGGGCTGGACCGAGGAGGCTGGCCTGTGACGGATCCTGCCAACTCCAGCCACAGCGGGCTCAGACTTTGTTTCCCCCAAGGCCCTCTCCACGCCCCCAGGGTGAGCAGTTCTCCCAGGCTGCACAAGAGGGGGGGTCCCTGAGGCCCCGAGGACCTGCGGGGGAGGTACGGCCATCCATGGAGTGACAAAGCCGCAGGGTGGCCCGGGCTGTGATGGACAGCGACCAGGCAAGCCTGTTCCGGCGGCGGCTGTGGCAGAGCTGGCTTCACCTGTCACATTACCGAGCGCCGCGGGCATCACCGCCACCCCCTCCCGGGGAGCCAATGAGCCTGAAGCCTGGCACCGTGCCTGCGTGGGCAGTCCCCCTCCCTCCCTCGCTGCTTCCCTCCCTCATGTCCCCCCTCCTCATTGCAGCCTCCGAAGGTCAGGAGGAGAAAGGAAAGGCGCATGTGGTCCTCTCTTTGGTGGAAGGATGGGGGGAGGGGAAGGGCGGATTTGGGGTTAACCGGGGAAACACAGTCACACGGGCTCATTGAGCTGGGAGCACCCCGGGGCTGGCTGGCCCTGTGTTCCATGGAGCGCGCCTGGACCTGGACCCGCGTCCCTGGGCTGGAACCACTGCTGATGCCCCCCGGCCACCCACCAAGGTCAGGGGTCTGGGCGAGGCTCCCCAAGCCAGACATGGAGATTCAGCTGCCTTGAATCCACAACATAAAATAATAATAATAATAATAGCTGAAACTGGTTGGCTCAGTGGATAGAGCATCTGCCTGCAAACTGAAGGGTCCCGGGTTTGGTTTCGGTCAAGGGCATGTACCTTGGTTTCGGGCGCATCCCAGTGGGGGGCGTGCAGGAGGCAGCTGATCGATGTCTCTCTCATCGATGTTTCTAACTCTCTATTCCTCTCCCTTCCTCTCTGTAAAAAATCAATAAAGTATATTTTAAAAGTAATAATAATAATAATAAACAAATAACAGTCACCACCACTTGATGCAGCCCTCAGTGTGTGCGGCGGGTTTCAGACTTGATGCGCTTCCATGCCTTTAATCTTAACAACCCACTGCTCAGATGGAGACACCGAGTGCATAGGTAACCTGCACACCCACTCCCGGGTCCCTCGCGGACAAGCTTGCCCCGGACTCCGTGCTCTCGGCCCTGACACCACGCTGCTGGGAATGGACTGAGGGCAACTGAGTCTGAAAAGCATCTGTGCACTCCTCTCGCCGCCTGAAACACACACAGGCCACACCACACACGAGCCTCCTGGAGGAACAGCCATGACCAGGAAACGGGGCGGGTTCCAGGGAGCACAATGTTGTCATAAGGCTCAGCAACACTCCGCTGCAATGACTGGGCTTGCAAACCAAGGAAATAAGCGTGGGGATGACAGAGGTTGGTTCAGATGTTTCGCCAGCGTCCTGTGCATCGAAAGGTTGCCGGTTCGATTCCCGGTCAGGGCCTTATGCCCAGGTTTTGGGATGGATCCCGTTGGGGCATGTACTAGTAGGAGGCAGCCAATTAAGGTTTCGCTATCACACTGATGTTTCTCTCTCTCCCTTCCTCTCTCTCTCAAAATCAATAAAGATATATATATATTTTAAAATCAGGCAGATGCATGATGGATGAACGGATAAACAGAATGTGCATCTACAAGCAACAGGATATAATTCAGACTTAACATGGAAGGACATTCCGATGACATATCCCAACACGGAGGAGCCTGGAGGACATTACACTGAGTGAAACAAGCCACTCCCACAAGAATAAATACTGTGTGATCCCACTTCCAGGAGGTGCTAGAGCGGCCAAATCCACAGAGGCAGAAAGTAGATGGTGGGTGCCCGGGCTGGGCAGGGGTGGCTGTTAGTGTTTCAGGGGGGGTGGGGCAGAGGTTTGGACTGGGGAGATGGGAAGTTCTGGAAATGGACAGTGGCAATGGGCTCACTGCCACAGAACTGGGCACCTGACATGGTTGTGATGGTAAACTTTTATGTTGTGTGTAATTTTCTACCATTTTTAAAAATGAAAGAAAAGGGAGGGAATCGAAAGCCAGTGGAATAGAAGGTCCGGCTCTTCTTTACTTGTGTCCAGACCAAGTTTTTTTTTAGGGGGGAATAGGGGTTAGTGGTGGTGGTGGTGGTGGTGGTGGTGGTGGTGTGAGTTTCCGTTCTGGCAAACGCTCAGGTCAGGTGATCAGCTTTGGGACTGCGTGGTAACTGCAAGGCGGGGTGAAGGGGCCGAGGCAAACAGCCCACCCAGTGACCTCGAGACGTATTTTGAGTTTGCAACGTGTGACGCCACCTCCACAGCCGCTGACCCCCTGCAGTCCTCGAGCCGAGGAGCCCAGGACGTGCGCACACTTCTGTGCCCGGCAGGCCAGTTCGGGTCTGCACTAAATGAGAGCATCTTTTCTCCCGCCAAGACTCAGAGCCGTGGGAATGCAGATCCCCAGCCACAGCGGCAGGAGCACTCAGCTCGGGGAGCTGAGCCAGAGGCTGGGAACCCCTTCCAACGGAGCCACTGACCTGCAAACTGCACTGGCTGCGAGCCACCCTCACTGCAGCTTCTGCTCTGAGGGCTAGGAGCGATGCCGTGCCCGACCGAGCGTGTCTGTCCCCAGAAACACCTCCGGGGGGACAGCTCTCCTCGGGAGAAGGGGGAGCAAGAGGAATTCCTTCCCGGGGCGGGACCAGCTGGTGGGCCGCTGCTGTCTTGGCAAGATGGACCCCTGAGGTGCCTCTGTCCCCCGGCGATTCTCTTAGCTGCCGAAGACCTCCCCCAGGCCCCAGGGACACTGCCTGCTGAGCCGCCCACGGTCCGGGATGGGTGACCGAATGAAGATGGGTTGGCTTGGGCGGATTGTGGTGGGAGAGACGGCGGGGAGGGGAGGATACTGGCTACACCCCCAGGCAGCAAACCGGGAAAAGGGGTGCAGGAACCCAACCTGCAGTGACCCAAGGCTACGTGTTGACCAGTCCCTGCTGCCCCCTGCTGGCTGGGCACTGAGGCCAGCCTCGGGGGGGGGGGGGGACCCTGCTTTGACCTTCATTTGCATGCGCGCCCTTCCTCTGCCCTTGCTCTCCCCCCCTGACACGAGAGTGTGTGCCGCAGGCTTCTCAGGCCAGGCGGCCCCTCGGCCCTCACGGCTCTGGGGAGGCCCCTCGGCTGAGGGTGTGCAGTACCCCGTTTCCAATAGGAGTAGCCCCTGCCCAGCTGGAGCGAAGGTGCCTGGGGTAGTGGGACGGGGGTCTCGGGATCCTTGGCCCTGTCTCCCTCTTTGTGGGTAAGATTCCCACAGAGGCCTCTGAGGCACCAAGCAAATGACCAGACAGCGCCTGCCGTGGCTTCTTCCAGAGCCTCTCAGGGGCAGGTGCAGGGGGGCTGCCGGGGCAGGTGCAGGGGCCCTACTGTGCGCAGGCCTGAGGACGGGGCAGGCGAACTGAGCTTTCCCAGGACCCAGCACTTTATGGGGTCACGCTTAGTGCCATCTCCAGCCACCCCCATGGAAGGCGCCACCCCCTGGAAGGCACCACCACTGCACCCACTTTCCCGAGGGCAAAGTGACTTCCCAGCTTCTGGCCAGCGGCAGAGCCGGCTGGTCTGTCCGGCCACCACGGCCGCCACTCTCCGTGTGACGGACAAGAGCGGCCCCAGCCCCTCTGAGGTAGGGTATGCTCATTCAGTCTGAGGCACCAGAGGTCCCCTGACCTTATCTGTCAACCCTGGTGACCTCAGTGAGGGTCAAACCTCCAGCCACCCCCTTCCCGGCCTCGGGTGTTGGGCGCGTCTGGTGTCATCGGCTGGACTTTGAAGACCATTTCCCAAACGTTCCTGTGGCGCCGCAGGCAGGCAGGCCGATTACTTCAGGGGCCGATGTGCTTGTTGAAAAGGAGACGGGAAATCAGACCCTCGCTGTGAGTTCTCACGGCCCGGCTCGGGCGCAGCTGGAGACAGAGGGGTCATCGGAAGCGGGGGTCGGGCTGGGAATGAACACGGCCCCACTTCTGGTTTCACACTGGAAATCCGAACGGGAGTGGGATCACCCCTTTCTGTATCCCCCCACGCCCCCTGCCCCGGTGGCAACAGCTTATGTTACCGTTTCAGTATCTTCTTCGAGATCGTAAGGTATCAACACCCAAAGAGAGGTAAACGGGGCCACGGGGAGTGCACCCGGCGGGAAGGAGGGGAGAGACAGGTCTCAGAGGCCCAGAGAACGCTGCTGAGTCTGTCTGTCCCTGTGCAAAGGGGCAAGGGTCCTGCCAGGCCCGGGGAAAGGTGCTCTGGGTGATGGGCCAAGCCGGTGCGCAGGTGCTGAAGTGGAAGGAAATTTCCACCGGGCTGTGCCGGGAGCAGGACAGACACACTCTGGCAGGGGCCGGGCCTGTGGAGAGGGACTCTAGGGCCCACCGTGTGAGCTCGCTGGACAAGACTTGGGTCAGGTGTGCCCTGTGATCAGTACAAGACGGGGTGGCTCTGAAGACGGGCCAGCTGTAGTTTGTGCCAAAGGCAGAGGAGCCTGGTGCAGGGCAGGGCAGGGGCACAGTGTGTGTGTGTGTGTGGGACAGGCAGTGGGGAGCAGAATTCTCTGGCTGGACCCCGAGACAGCCAGCAGGGCGTGCAGAGGCCTGGGCTCCTGTGCAGGCAGGAGGGCCGCAGCCACAGGAGGAGCCAGACCTCCGGGGAGGGCACGGTGGCTCAGGGCCCTGCAGGCCCCCGGAGGCTGGCTTCGGAGAATCCAGGCGGCGTGATCCAGGGTGCTAGGTGGCAAGAAGGCCGCGCTGGGTGAAAGACAGACTGAGACGGCCCACGGGCTGAGCACACGGGGTGCTTGGCTGCAGCCGGAAGGGAGAGCAGTCACAGGTGTGTGTGTGTGTGGGGGGGTGAGTGGAGGGGGGGAGAGGAAGGAAGATTGATATGAACTAGAAACTGACATTTTAGCAACAACTTTTGAGCTCTGCTCTTCCCTTCCAGTTTTCCTCATCGGGTTCCTGTTTTAGAGTAGAAACGACGTTGCAAGTGGCTGTTTGCTCATGAAGGCCTGTGTGTCAGCTGCAGGTCAAGGCAGGGACAAGAACAGCAGCTGGAGTGGCTGAGGGTGGTCCCGCTGAGACCGTGCTGAGGGAACTGTCCCCACGGGCGCTGCCAGGCGGGGCCGTGCACCACAGAGGATCCCATTCCTCAGGCCCAAAGCTCTAGGACCGCCAGTCTTGCCCAGAGAACGTTCTCACCCAACCCCAGCCCAAGGCCAGCCTGGCATCCCAGCACAGCCCCGTTGGGAAGGTCAGCAAACCCCCAGCTGGACTGCCACAGGCAAGGCCCCTCAGGCTGCCTATGCCCAGTGCATTGTCCTGTCACGCCCTGCGCATCCCAGGGACCCCACCTTTCTCCGTACCGGGAGGGAGGAGGAAGCAGGAGCCGAGGCCAGGACCCCCGGGGCAGGGAAAGTTGAGGAAAGATACAGGCAAACCCTCTGCACCAAGATAAGGAGCATCCGCTCCCTGAGGGAAGTCCTCGGAGCAGGGTTCCCAGCTCTGCAGATCTGGGGACGCGGCTCCAATCCCTCCTCCTCCTCCTCCTGGTGCCGGGAGATGCCAGGGCCATCTGCGCTCGGCAAGTGGCCGAGCAGTCGACGGAGACAGTGTGGAGGTGCTGCTGGCTGCGGCAGGCCGCACCCCTGATATCCAGCAGCCCCTGGGTCTTCCTCAGGTTGCTGGGCCCGAAAAGGACTCCTTCCCCACAAAGCTGGTCCTCTCCGAGGAAGAAAATCTACCCACCAGGCCCACACTCTGCTGGCACCATAGCCCTTCCCGCCAGCCGGGTCCTGCTGTGTGTCCTTCTGTCTGTCACAGGGACCCGGGTCCAACGTATGGCACAGGATACAGAGGGAGCCATTGCTCGGTGGGGCTGAGTGTCATGAATGGCCCAGCCACCCTGGACCCCAGCGCTTGCTCGGCATGTAGTAGCTGCTCAATAAACTCATCTGGCTATGGACTGATTGGCCTTGCCCTGTCCGGTTCTCCCAACAAGCAGCACTACCGTGTACCCGTGTGACATCAAGAAACAGTGGCGTGCAGGTTAAGTGACTACTAACCCGGGTTGTGCACCCAAGTGGAGATGCTGAGCACGGTCTCTCCTCAGCCTGGTGCCCATCCACCCGCAGCTTTGCTGGAGCCAACAACACCCACGGGAACCATTGCTGGGGAGAGTGTGGAATGGCCCGCAGCGGTGGGGTCACTTGGGGGGACAGAGAAAGGAAGGAAGGCAGGAGCCAAAGGGCAGACGACCAGACAGAGTGACACAATCTCAATGCGACAATGCCCACTCACGCCTTCTCTCCCCCTTCCACCTCCTCTCCCGGGAAGCAATGCGAGGTCTGTGTCCATGACCTTCCACACGCAGGACGGGACGGGTGAAGAGGGAGACGGAACCCGGGGGCATCCGGGGAGCCTCGGAGCGAACCCGGCGTTTGGGGCTTTAAGAAGAAAACCCAGCCCTCCCGGTGCTGCAGCGAGAGCCTTGAGCCGAGAGAGACATTTGAAATCTGGACAGAGCTGCTGGCGTGGAGTTCCGGGGGGAGGGGGGTGGTGGGGGGTGACGGTGGCCAGTGGCCAGCACATGCTTGGAAACCCCGAGGGATCTGGCTCTCCACCAGACTCCGGGTCCACCCCGAGCCTCCAGCAGGGACGAGGGCCAGGCGAGAGGCCACGGAGCGAGGTCAGGAGTGAGTCACGGCACCGCAGGGGTGGCAGCGGCTTCCAGACCACTGCCCGCCTCGCCGCGACGGTTAAAGGACGTTTATTGGAACGCGAGCGTGCTGTTTGCACGAATTTGTTTACTTCTCCTGGCCGTCTATAAGGCAGATGCTCCCCCACTTCACAGGGGGGCAGCCCGGCTCAGAGCAGCTGGGGGGTGGGGTGGGAGGCTTGCTCCAGATCACAGAGGCAGTGGCACCAGCACCCCTCAACTCTAGCCCCTCCCCAGGCCCCAGCCTCCCTCCTGATCGCAGGTGCCCCTGGTCCCCCCCGAGCTGCCCACAGTGCTGCTTCCCTGGAGGTCACCCCAACCTTGGGCGTGCCACCTGTGGAACACCATCGCCCCCACAATCAGAGCGGAGTCACCTGCCGAGCCAGGTGCTCGGCGCCTCCTGACTCCTGGAACCTCCTCCACTCTCAGGAAGCTTTGGGGCAAGTTCTCGGGAAACCGCTGTCCCTTCTGAGCTGCGGGCCGCGTCTCACCTCACCTCTTTCAAAAGATAAAGAACGCGGGTGTCTGGTACCTCCCATGTGGCGCGGCAGAAAAAGCGTGTGCTTGTATCTGGGCCTGCACGTTTGCCTGTTTGCATACGTGTGTGGATGCGCGCACTTTTGCGTATGTTTGCATGTGACATGTGACATGTGCACACATGTTTTCACGTACATGTTGCACGTGGACGCGTGTGCACACCGGCGCAGGGGGCTATGCAGCGGAGGGCGGTGTCTTCCTTTGGGGGAGCTGTTATAAATTCCTATGTGGTCCCTGGGCACTCGGGTCTAGTCCTGGGTCTGCTTGTGGCCACCTGCCCTTGAAGATGCTTCTGGTCCTGGTTGTCCGATTCCGTTAGAGCGGGTTATGGGGGGGGGGATGAGAGGGAGGGGCGCCTGCACTTCTCATTTCCCCGGGGATCAGGCTGGGGAGGGGTGAGAGCAAGGTGGCTTGTTGGCCAGTCTATCAGCGGGTGGCGGTGGCCTGGGCCCCAGCAGGCGCCTCCTCTGCCCGGCGGGCGGGCGGCGGGAGGAGGGCATTCCTCCGGGTTCCCTGCCAGGCGCTCCCGGACAAGGGCAAGGTGAGCCGCTGGTGGCCGGGCGTGGGAAGATGGCCTCACCGGGGCATGTCCCGGGGGCGGGGATGTAGGTGGGGCTGGGAAAGCTGTCCGCCCAGCAGCTCACTTATTGTTCCTGTCTGCCAATCAGAAGCGGGGGCTCCCTGGACCCAGGCCCGGGGCTGGAAGAGGAGGGGCCCCCACCCCACGAATGGTCTGCTCTGGATGCCTCTCCTTGTCTCCAGGGCTCCCTCTCCCCGGGGGAGGAGGAGGAGGAGGAGGAGGAGGAGGAGGAGGACAGCCGGGCGGCAGAGCAGGTCCAGCGCCCACCGTCCCTCTCTCCGCGGGCCCCGGAGAGCGGGCACCCCCACTCCCGGCACCCCCTGTGCTGTCACAGCTGCCCCCCGGGGGGAAATGGGGACAGGGACACAGACAAGACGCTGGGGGCGGCCCCTGCTTTCCCCGCACCCTCCTCCAGCTGCCACCACCCGCTCCCACCCGCCAGGACGCGGTCCCCAGCGGGCGCACCGCACCGGCGCCCTCCACGCGCGGGACCGGCCCCGCAGGTCCGCCCGCCCCGCCGCGCCCGCCGGCCCCGGGGGGCTGCGCCTCCAGACCTGCAAGAAGCGGGTTTGCGTGCGGCCTCTCCGGGCGCACAAACTCCGCCGGAGCGGATCCGCCACAAAGCACGCTCTCCTCCCGGGGAGACGCGCGCGGGGAGCAGGCCGCGGGGCGCCCCCTCCCACGGGGGTCCGGTTCGCGGGGAAACCGGACCCCGGAGCCCGGCCGCCCCCGCCGAAGTTGCCGGAGACGGCCGCCCGGACCCCTGGACGCGCGGACGCACGGATGCACGGACGCACGGACGAAGGGTCCCCCCACCCGCCAGCCGGCGCCGCGACCCCCGGGCTGTCACCGGACAGGGCTCGCCCGCCGCGGGGGTCGCGCGCCGGGAGGTGCCTGCGGCCGCGCGGGGAGGTGCTACCTTCTGGATGCGTCCATCGATGTCCAGGTAGATGGCCTTGGGCCGGTAGCTGGAGGAGCCGGAGCCCATGGTGCGCGCGCGGCGGCACTTGGACTTTTTACTGTACTTTCCCGACGCCAGCGCCGCGGGGCGGGCGGGGAGGGACGGGAGGCGGCGGGCGGCGGGGCGGGCGGCGGGGGGCGCGGGCACCAGCC
>PVJN01032738.1:0-23747 GCA_004026805.1 Lasiurus borealis | reverse complement strand
ATTTTAAGGAAGTTCCAAGTGATGGCGATGTCCTCTATTTTGACTAGAGAAATGTGTGCTTTTGACTGTCTGTGAATTGCACTGAAATAAAGTTGATTTTAACAAGTGTTAGTGCTAGGAGGCAACAGACTGCTCGGTATATGACTCAGTTTTGACCTGATAACAAACAACCCCCCAGGCAGCAACCGGTTGGCTGTGACTCTTCCCTTTCTGGTCACAGAACCAGCTTCACGGGGGACATTCATTTCTCACATAAAGGAAGAACAGTGAGCTGGTGGTGGAAACCCTTGCAAACCCCCGGAGCTGCTGCTCCAATGTGGCACACATCAGTCCCTCCACAGCCCACTGGCCAAAATGCCACGTGGCCACACCTGACATTAACAAAACAGGATGACTCCCCTTCCCCAGAGATGGTAGGGTCCTTGGAGTCGTGGGCAAGAAAGAGCTGGAACCCTGTCTAGGGAGGGCCAGGGAGCAGTCATTAGAAACGCCATCGAAGGCCTCCCAGGACTCAGCTGGGGCTGGGCGGCCGGGAGGGGGATGTGGGTGGCCCAGTAGAGGGCAAGTCCTTAGAGTGAGAGGATGAAGGTGCCACTGGGTTGGCCTCACTGAGCTCTACACGCCCCAGCCTTCACTAGGCACATGGTTCATTTTAATTCTCAGATTCTCACACAGCCCTACAGGACGGGTGCTAGAAGCATCGACAGATCACAGCACCTGCCCAGCTAGCCTGGCATCGAGGCTCATGCCCCAAAGCTGGTTCTTGGGATATGGAAGGTAGGGATGAGGCTGAGGCCACTCCTGGGAATGGCACACCATGTTGCCAGCCTCCTCCTCTGCCAGGAACATGCTGGGATGCACCAGGCCACATGAGAGTCAGCCCTGACTCGCCCAGCCCACTGCCAGTGAAGCGAGCTGGCAGGCCGGCCAGCTGTGAGCCAGTTTGCCGGTGGCCAGGGACACAGCTTCCCATCTGTCTCCTCTCCCAGGTGGCATCTATTTTTAGAGCCAGGGCTTCAGAGCTGTGGGGTGGGTTCAAGTTCTGTAGGTGGGGAGCCTGCCCAGCGGGGAGTTCAGCGAGGGCCAATGGCTGAGAGGCCAGCAGGCTGGAAAGGGGGCACTGCCAAGCCCCGCGGCCCTCTCCTCCTGAGCCTCTGTCCACAGTCCCTGGCCTTCTTTCTTTTTCTCTGACAGCACCTTTGCCACTTGGCCATCAGGACACTAGGCTCTCCCGACAGCCTCTCTGCTGGCCCCCAAACCTTTGGAAAGTCCAAGACCTGGTCCCTGAGTCTCTTCCCTCACATTTGCACCTACCTCCTTGGTGGCTTAATTCCACCTTCCCCTTGGCACCTCCCACGCTTATGCCCTGAGCTTGCTGCGGGGCCATCTCAGGACAGGCAGGTGAGCTCCTGACTCTTCCCCACCCACCCCAGCCCATCTCATCTGGGCATCCACCACCCACCACCTCCGTGTCGCTCTAACCACTCAGGTCCCACGCCCTCTGTCAGCACTGCCGTAACCAGTCCAGAAGCAGCCTCTCCTCTTCCTGGCACCACGGGGTCCGGGCTACCATTGGCTCCAGTGGGGTTCTCCCCACACCTGCCTCTCTTTCCCCGTCCCAGTTTGACCAGTCTATGGCTCCACCCTGGTGACAGCCGCACCCTTGCAAGGTCCTCTGACCCTACATGACCTCGGACTCCCCTACAGTCCCTCCGCCCCCAACACCAGACACTCTGGCCACTGGTGCGAACACAAAACTACCTACTGCCCCAGGTGCTTTGTGTCTTCTGCTTAGTCTGCTTCCTCCCTCGCCTTCATGTCTGCTCCTTGGGGAATCATCCCAGCCAAGCCTCCTGCACCACCTTCACTCTGCCCCCACCCCCTTCTGGGCTGCAATTTCCTCCATGAGTTTATCACCCAGTGGCTGAGTAGAGATCCCACTTCCTTGTTTTACTTATTTTCTGTCTCCCCTGATGAGGATTTGTGTCCATTTTGCTTATGTGGTGTCCCCACTGCCTAGAGCAGCACCTGATATACAGTAGGTGTTCAATGAAAATTTGTTGAGTTAGTTACAGTTATGCAGACTTGGGTGGGGGAGACATGCATGGGAAGACCATTTCTGAATGGAAGGGGGTCAGCAGGTGTGCCCTATGCAGAGGAAGAGGCCTGGATGGAAGCAGCAAGACCCTCCACCTCCCAGAAGACCAGGCAGCCCCCCTAAAATGGCGCCTCCCCTCAGATTTCCCCACCTTCCTCTCCTGACCCAGGCAGACCCCAGCCCACCTCTGTGGGGGCCCCCGGCTGCTGAAGAGGGGGCCCAGCAAGGAGCTGTGGAGTTTGGCTGACAAGTACTGGGAAGGCTGGGAGCCAGGCAGGATTGGACCTTGTGGCTGCAGGCTGGAGAGTAGCGGGATGACAGAGTTGATCTATGTAGATACAATTCTGTGACACTAGATTGTCACCTGGCAAGAACTCCAGCAGGCAGGCAGTGTTCCTCCAGCCAGGAAAGTACTGGGAAGAGGGGAGAAAGGGAAGCTGCACCAAATGCAGAAATGTCAGACCTGCTGTGTGGAGGGTGCGGGAAAGCATCCAAGAGCCCGAGGGAGGGCAAGTGGGTCCGAGGACATTCCGTATGCGGTGACAAAGGAGGCACAGGTAAGGGGCACCAGAACCCAGGAGAAGCTCCGTGACAGCTGTTCTCCATGGGCCAGCTGGCTGCAGGAGCTGGTGCCCAGAAATGGTCTCACCTGATAGCCATAGAGACTGTTGGAGCCAAAATAACAGAGGGCAGGTGGGCAGCGGATCATCTGGAGCCAGGTGGAGTGACGATGCAATGCGTGCAGGTTGGACTGGCAGGTGGGACTCAGCTGCAGAGAGCTGTGGAGGTTAATAGAAGAGGGTGCCCACCAAGTGTTGCTAATTCATGAGACCAGGTGACCAGGGTAATGAGAGCAACCAGCCTCCTCCCAACCACCCTGGTCCTCTGCCCGGTTTTCAAAGCTGAGCCGGTTTTCAGATCCAGAAGCCGCTGACAGGAGGACCACTGGGCCTGATGAGGCAGGCCCTGCAGGCCTTTCCAAAGGCCGTCACCGAGTGTCCAGTCATTGAAGAAAGGGAGCACACAGTCTGGGGGTCACTGGGAACAGGGCCCCAAGCACCACCTGTCCCCGGTGAAAGTGAGGACTTGTGGGGCCAGAGGTCATCTCCCTGGCACCGAATGTGCAATTGGGTCAGCATGCTTGGGAGATCCGAGCCCTCACATTGGTTCCTAGTGGGGCGGGCTGAGTGGAAGCCTACATTTTCAGCCCTGGTGCCCCACAAGACTGTGACTGAGACAATACCACCTTCGGGGAAGGGCAGACACTCGTGTCGCCCTCAAAGACAGAGAATGCAGGGGTGGCCCTGTCTTATCCCCATTTAACACACTAGTCTGACCCCCCTAAAAGCCAGATTGTCAATAGGAGATAACAGTGGGCTGCACGCATTTAAGCACGCGGCCCAAGTTGTAGAAAATTTGCCAGCCGTGGCACCTCTGCCGGATAACATCGGTGCAGCTCCCACCTGACCCCAGCAACCACTCGTCTCGCAAATGAGGATGCTTTTCATTCTCATCAGTAAGGAGGGTCTGCAGGTGTGGACAGCAGCATGCATCTCTGATCTGCCCTGGGGCCATGGGAAGTCTCCAGCCCTCTGTGTATTTCATCTGGATACCTAGCAGACATTAGCAGAGCAATGACACTAGGCTAACGACCAGATAAGCAAGAAGCACATTGGAGGCCTGGGTAAGATTCATGCACCCCAGAGCAGGGAAATCATGTAAAGAAAAGGGTGCACCATATCCATGAAAAATTTAAGACCGAGTTGCCAGAACGTCTCCTCCAGAGTAAAGAACACATAATCGCATCTTGCACATCTCACCACTCTGAAGGCTTTGGTCAGGCACAGGGGGTATGAAGGCAGCATACTTCAGAATAGCGCTATGGTGCTGGGACCCAGTTCCAGGGACGTAAATGCTGCCAGCTTTGAAGGGCCAAGGCAGGGAAGGGCTCAGCAGCAGGTCCAGGCTGTGTTGTAAGCAGTCCTGCCACTGATCATCTAGATGGGCATGTCCTATAGCCCAGGGGTATCTGTGGTGAGAAGAGATATTTATTGTGTGGCATTCGTGGCAGACTCCAACAGGAAAATCAAAATGCAGAGCCCTAGATTCTGGAGCAAGGGCATGCTCTTTGCAGCAGAAAACTATATCCACTCAAAATGAAGCTCCCGCATGCTGACAGGTCTTGCAAAGACAGAACAACTGACCATGTAGCAAGTGGCAATGCAGCCAGATCTTCTGTGTCTGCTCCACCAAGTCCTAAGTCCAGCGGCCATCCATCCTCAGATGGGAGTGGTATATCTGGTGTGTGCACCCCCACAGTATCCTCCAGCACCCCTCTCTCAATGCACATCTATGGCTATCTGGGGGGCTGTTGGATCAGCTACAGGGGCGGTTCTCGGGTGGGTCATTCCAGTGTGTTGCTGTGAGGTGACAGTGGCCAGCTGCTGCTCTATACTAGGGAGTCAGTCACCTTCAAAGACACAGGTGAGCAGAATCCTCTCAGGCCAGGGCTCTGAATGTGTGCACTTAGTCCCCGCTTAGGGCGGAGAGAGGACTGGCTCAGGGTAAGAGTAAGCATGAAGTCACGTGCCTGGCCTGGTCATTAGCCTTGAAGGAGAAAGATGGGAGATGGGGGACAAGGAGATCTAGGGTGAGATATGTTGATGGACATATGGGAGGGGATATTAAACTTGAGATTCTCTTCCCTTGTCTATAATGTGTCTTTTTTCTTTGTCTACTTTCATGATTTTCTTTAGCTTCCAGTACTTTAACTATGATGTGTCTGTGTTTTGTTTTCTCTCTATTTGTTCTGTCTGATGTTCACTGGACTTCTTGGGTCTGTGAATTGATGCTTTTTGCAAAATTTAGGGAAGTTTGACTGTTATTTATTTAAATATTTTTATGCCCAATTTCTATCTCCTTTTCATTCTGGGACTCCAATTATGTATTAGAGAGTTTTATAGATTATGTATTAGAGAGTTTGTAGATCATGAGGCTCTATTCCCTTTTTTTCAGTGTTTCTTTAAAATCACTATTCTTTAAAAGAGATGATTTCTATTGCTCTTTATTCAAGTTCATGAATCTTTCTTCCTATGGTTTCTAATCACATGTTAATCTCATCTAGAGAATTTTTAAATTTCAGATATGTACTTTTTAGTTCTAGAATTTCTATCGTTTCCTTTTTAGTTTTTATTTCTCTGCTGAAAAACCCCATTATTCACTCATTATGAACATCTTTTTTATAAAAAAGTATTTTAACACATTTTAATAGCTGCTTTTAAGTCCTCATTTACTACATTTAATAGTTGAGTCACATGAGTGTCTTCTACTACTACTAACTGATATTTCTATTGACTGTGGGTAAGTTTTGCTATTTCTTTACATGTCTAGCGATTTTGTTAATGTGTATTGAGTATTGGGTATAATACATTGCACTGACTTTTTGGACTTTATTTCTCCCTATAAAGAGTATTGATCCCCACCTTCATCTTTTCTTGCCTTCCCTGGTTGTAATTGAGTAATATAATTTCTTTTATTTCCTCTCCTAGCATATCAACTATACTTTTAAAAATTTTTAGTAACCCTGGCCAGTGTGGCTGAGTTGATAGAGCATTGTCCTGTGCATCAAAGGGTTGTGGGTTCAATTCTCAGTTAGGGCACATACTCAGGGTTGCTGGTCAGGGCACATGTGGGAGGCAATCGATTGATGCCTCTCTTTCACACTGATGTTTCTCTATCTCTCTCTCTGTCTCTCCCTCCCTCCCTTCCTCTCTCTCTAAAATCAATAAAAACATATCCTCAGGTGAGTATTAAAAATATTAGTCAGTGTGGTTCAGTGGTTTGGCATTGACCCCATAAACCAGGAGGTAACTGTTCGATTCCCGTTGCAAGCTTGGTCCCCTGTAGGGGGCATGCAGGAGGCAGCCGATCAATGATTCTCTCTCATCATTGTTGTTTCTACCCATCTCTTCCTCTCTCTGAAATCAATAAAAACAAAAAATTTAGTAGTTCTAGAGTTTACAATATACATTTTAAATAAACCTAAGCCACCTTAAAATAACATTATACTGTTTCATTACCTCATGTATGTGAGTATTCCAAATTTCCCTCTCTTCCCTTGTGACATTGCTGTAGCATTCACTGATCAATAATGCTATAATCACCCAATACATTATTACTCTTATTGCTTTATACAGTTCTTTTAAATTCATTAAGAATTAGAAAAATAAAGTGTCTTATTTTACTTCATTTATTTCTTCTTCGATGATTTCCTTTTCTTTCTGTAGATCCAAGTTTCTGACCTATATAATTATTTTGCCTGAGCACTTGTTTTAACATTTCTTTCAAGGCAAGTCTGCTGGTAAAGAATTCCCTCAGTTTTTATTTGTCTATATTTTTCCTTCACTTGAAAGATAATTTTAGCCCTTGTGTGGCTCAGCAGTTAGAGCATCAGCTCAAATACTGAAGGGTCTTGGGTTTGATTCTCAGTTAAGGGCACATACTTGGGTTGCAGATTCGATCCTCAGCCCTGGTCGTGGTGTGTGCAGGAGGCAACCAATCGTTATGTCTCTCTCACACTGATGTTTCTCCCCCACCTCCTCTCTCTTTTCTCCACTCTCTCTGAAAATCAATGGGAAAAATATCCTCAGGAGAGGGTTAACAAACAAAAAAAGAAAGATAATTTCGCTGACTTCTAGGTTGTCAATTTTTTCACTCAATACTTGACATATTTCACTTCCCTCTCTTCTCGCTTGCGTGGCTTCTGACAAGAAATCCACACTCACCTTTGCTCTTCCATAGCTGAGGTTCCCTTCTGGCTTCCTTCAAGATTTTCTCTGTCTTTGGTTTTCTGCCGTTTGAATGTAATATGCCTACATGTGTGTTTGTTTTTGTGTTGTTTTTATCCAGTTTGCTGTTCTCTGAACTTCCAGGATCTGGATTTGGTGTCTGTCATTAATTTTGGAAAGTTCTTGGCCATTATTACTTCAAATATTTCTTCTACTCTATTCTCTCTTACTTTCCCTCTAGGATTTCATTATAAGTATAATACACCTTTTGATATTGTCCCATGGTTCTTAGATGTTTTCTTGGTTTTTATTTTATCCTCTTTTTGTTTTAATTTAAGAATTTCCTGTTTACTTACCTTTAAGTTCATTGATTATCCTCAGCCCTGTTGAATCTACTAAAAGCCAGTTGAGGGTATTCTTTATTTCTGTAAGTATGTTTATATCTAGCATTTCTTTTTCTTTTCTTAGAGTTTGCATCTCTCTGCTCACATTATCCATCTGTTCTTGCCTGTTGTCCACTTTTCCCACTATCTCCCTTAACATATTAATCACAGCTATCTTAAATTCCCTATGTGATAGTTACAGCACCTGTGTCATGTTTGAGTCTGGTTTGGTGTCTGCTTGGTCTCTTCAGACTGTGCTTTTTCTTGCCTTTGGCCTGTCTTGTCAATTTTTTATTGTTGGAAGTCAGACATGCTAGATTGATGATAGTTCCATAACTTCTGGTGGGGGTCTGATCTGAGGAGACCAGGCAGAGAAGCACACAAGGACTTTCAGGGGATCCAGGATCTAGTCACCTTATGCTGCTTTTGTGCCAATTTGTACGTGTGTGTGTGTGTGTGTGTGTGTGTGTATAAAATTGATTTTAGAGAGGAAGGGAGAGAGAGATAGAAACATCAATGATGAGCCCTGACTTGTTTGTCTCAGTGGATGATAGAGCGTTGACCTGTGGACTGAGAGGTCCCAGGTTTGGTCTGGTTAAGGGCATGTACCTTGGTTGTGGGCACATCTCCACTAGGAGGTGTGCAGGAGGCAGCTGATCGATGTTACTCTCTCATCGATGTTTCTAACTCTCTATCTCTCTCCCTTCCTCTCTATAAAAAATCAGTAAAGTATATTTTTAAAAAAACATTTAAAAAAAGGAACATCAATGATGAGAGAAAATCATTGATCAGCTGCATCCTGCATGCCCCTTACTGGAAATTAAGCCCAAAACCCAGCTCTGAGGCCAATGCATTTGGGCCATGGGC
Source organism: Lasiurus borealis (assembly GCA_004026805.1). Lineage (NCBI taxonomy): Eukaryota > Metazoa > Chordata > Mammalia > Chiroptera > Vespertilionidae > Lasiurus > Lasiurus borealis. The sequence continues at coordinate 15,612 of PVJN01032738.1, read as the reverse complement.
AGGTGCCACCACTGCCCGGGCTCAGTCTCCTCATCTGTGAATTGGGAACTAACAGTGACAGTGCTGCCCATGGGCCCTGCAGACACGCAGATACTTGTGGGCATATGAGGAGAAGTTCTCTTATAATTCCCAGTCATGACGGAATGGTGGCTGGCCAGAGTAAGGAAGAGTGATACAGCAATGGTACTGCTTTAGCACAGCTGGGGAGGGCAGAGGAAGGGCAGGTGGCCAGGAGAGTGCAGGCAGGGGAGAGAGGGACAGAGAGAGAAAGGAAGAGAGAGAGAGAGAGAGAGAGAGAGAGAGAGAGAGAGAGAGAGAAAGAGAGAGAGAGAGAGAGTTAAGGGGGAAGTGTTGACATAGAGTTCATCCCCCTCCTACAAGTGGGCAAAAGTCTGAAGAGTCCACACTAGGCCTTCAGAAGCCTAGAGGCCAGCCTGCCTCCGCCTCACAGTCGGCAGTGGGCGGCATGCTCCAGGTGAGTGAAATTTCATAAACCGAAGCTGGAGGTCAGTTCCACAGCAGCCTGGCTACCTCTCCACTCTGGCCGACCAGCATGGAAGCTTGGCAGCCTGAGGCAGGGCAGGAGAACCTGGCTGAGACCAAACCCTGGCTCCCCCTGGCGGCAGCCCCATCTCGAACCCTAGAAGACCTTAGAAGTTGGTCCTTAACAAGTGGCCTCAATAAAGGAGAAATAATTCATTTCCACTTGGCATACAGGGGGTCCCTGCAGCAGCCTTTCCCATGCTCACACGGGAGATCCGAATCCTCCTGCATTGGGGTCCTCCAGGCGTGGCTGCTGGGCCGGGCCACAGCCTGATCAGTGACCCATCAGTGGCACCAGCAAGGCATATTCAATCAACTCTGCTTTTGACTCGGTCTCAGAACTGGTATTATTGGCCCATTGGATGTGGCCGGGTCCTCATGGTTGCGACCAAGCCTCCTGAGCGAGACTAATGTGAAAGGCTGCAAGGCAGGCAGCCCGCAGAGCAGTGCCCCGGTGCAGCGGGTTATTGCACCGCAGCCATACTCAGCCACTGCAGCCTCCTTCCCCAGAGCCCGAGCCCATCTTGCCAATTTAAGTGCTACCCTGGCCCCACACTGCGCCGATTCTCTGGGACACCAGGGCAGTGCAGGAGTGACATTCAGGATATTTAATTGTCATGGTTTGATCTGAGTTTTTCCCAAATTCATGTTGAGGTCCTAACCCGCAGTACCTCAGAATATGACCTTATTTGGAAGTAGGACCGTTGTGGGTATAATTGGTTAAAATGAGATGATTAGGATGATCCCTCAGCCAATATGACTGGTGTCATTGTAAAAAGGGGACATTTGGACACAGACAGACATGTACAGGGAGGATGCCACTGAAGATGGACCAGAAGGGGTGATGCTTCCACAAACGGAGGAACATAGATTGCTGGCAGACACACAGGCCTGGGAGAGGCTGCACAGAAGGAGCCACCTGCTGACACCTGACCTCAGACCTCTGGCCTCCAGGACTGTGGGAGAGCACATTTCTGTGGGTTAAGTCACCCAGTGCGTGGACTTCGCTTCAGCAGCCCAGGACACCCACACACCATCAGGGCAGGCTTGGCCGTCAATGTGGGGCTGGAGCAGGGTCCCAGAGCCCCCTTCATCCTGGCACCACTCCTTTAGTTGCTTGGTGGAGGCGGGGTCTTGGAGGCGTTGGAGGGAGGGGCTTGGGTGGCCATGACAGGGTGAGGGTCCCAAGGACGTCGCTCGGAGGGCTGGGCACAGCAACTGTTCACAAATGTTTCAACATCACACCCGGAGCAGTTTCATCATCCAGACGTTTTTATCATCCCGAAAGGAAACCTCAGACCCATTGGCAGTCACTTCTCATTTTCCTCAAGCCCCGGCCCTGCAACCACAAATCCTCTTTCTGTCTCTGTGGATTTGCCTCCTCTGGACATTTCATGTAGATGGAACTAAATGGCATGTGGCCTTTGGTGACGGACTTCTTTCACTCAGCAGATGTTTTATGACCAGCATTTTTATAGTAAAATCCTATAGAATAAAGTGGAAAATATGAGAGCTGGGAAGTGCAAACCTAGGACCCAGGAGGTCACCCTTGTACCAGGAGATGCAAGAACGTTAGTGAGTGTGCTTGCAGTAGTGGAAAGCAGGAAGGGCCCAGGTGGTGGAGAGAGAGGCAACTTCCAGTAAAGGAATGTTAGGTGGGATGAGTGTGCATCACAACAGCTACACTCATCAAAGCTATCCTGGTCCCAGCCACACAATGACAAAGAACACTCTGCATTTAGGGACCAGTAGAGAGAAGCATTGTTTAGGGCTACACAATGAAGAAGAGCAGAGGAGGGAGCATCACGGAAGTCAGGAGAGAGGCCAAGGGAGAAAGGTGACAGAACAGGGTGACTCTAGAAGCTGCTGGCCACAGTGACACAAAGGTGTGTTTGTCTTGCAGTGAAAAGGTTAAAGAAACATTAAGATACATATCATAGAAGCATCACCACTCCCAGAAAGATGAGGATAGTGTTGTTTCACATACCTTTTTCAGCATAAACATATATATATATATATATGTATATATATATATGTATATATATATATATATATACATATATATATATATATATGGTGTCCCCCCTTCCCAAATGTATACACACTTTAACAGCTGATAGCTGTAGATTCTATTACATTTTGAAAATGAAATGTGTTTTAACAAACACTGCCTTTATAAGTATTCAAAGTGTGTATACATTTTTGAGACACCCGTATATATATGTATACATGTAAATACACATACAAATTTTATATCTATATATATATGCATATATATATATATGTACATAAGTGCTATTTATACAATACACATGAACATAGAAATATTGGGCAGAATATAAAATATATTTCTCGCCTTCACCGGTTTTGCTCAGTGGATAGAACTTTGGCCTATGGACTGAAGGAATCTAGGTTTGATTATGGTCAAGGGCATGTACCTTGGTTGTGGGTACATTCCCAGTAGGGGGTGTATAGGAGGCAGCTGATGGATGTTTCTCATCGATGTTTCTAACTCTCTATCCCTCTCCCTTCCTCTCTGTAAAAAAATCAATAAAATATATTTAAAAATATTTCTCACTATAGATTGTACTCAAGAAGACATGAAAGCCAAAGATCTGGGCAATTCTTAATATTTTTAATATTTATTTTATTGATTTTAGAGAGGGAGGGAGGAAAGGAGAAACATACATCGATGTGACAGAGGTACATAGGTCAGTTGCCTCCCAGACAGACCCCAACTGGGGATTAAACCCACAACTTGGGAATGTGCACTGACCAGGAATCAAACCCATGACCCTCCAGTGCATAGGACAATGTTCAACCAACTGAACCATATCAGCCAGGGCTGGGCAATCTATATATAAAAAGCCAGCCTGGCCGGTTTGGCTCAGTGGATAGAGCGTCAGCCTATGGACTCAAGGGTCCCAGGTTCAATTCCAGTCAAGGGCATGTACCTTGGCTGTGGGCACATCCCCAGTGGGGTGCATGCAGGAGGCAGCTGATGGATGTTTCTCTCTCACCGATATTTCTAATTCTCTATCCCTCTCCCTTCCTCTCTGCAAAAAATCAATAAAATATATGTATTTTTTAAAAAGCCAGTGACCAGAACACCCTAATGACCAAAGCAACCAGTCACTATGACACCCACTTCGGCCAGCAAACCAGCCCCATCAGGGGTGGGGCCAGCAGCCAACCTCCCTGGCCCCTCCCCCTGGCCTGTCCCACCCCTGATCAGCCTCTTCACCGGGATAGGTCCGTAGCCCCTCCCCTCAGCTGGCCAGCCTCTGATTGCGCCCCCACCCCAATAGGGGGCAGGGCTGGCCAGCCAACCTTCTGCAGCTCCTCCTCCCACCCGGCCCCACTCTCAATTGACCACCCCACCCCAATCAGGAGCAGGGCCAGCCGGCCAACCACCTGCGGCCCCTCCCCCCAGCCAGTTCTGCCCCTGATCACCCCCTCCTGCCCCCAAATCAGGGGTGGGGCTGGCTGGCTAACCTCCTCCTGCCCCTCCCCCAGCCACTGACCCCCAATCAGTCCCCCACCCCATTCGAGATGGGGCCCACCAGCCAACCTCCCACTATCTCCTCCTCCCTACAGGCCTAGCCCCAATCCACCTGTGCACGAATTCGTGCATTGCGCCTCTAGTTCTTAAAAAAAAAAAATACCAGGATGCCCATTTGACAGATGAGAAAACAGGCTTTTGAGGGGTGGGTGACAGATGGGAGTTCTGGGTCCCCTGTGTGGGAGTCCTTGCTCTGAGAACCTCCCCTGGGGTCTGCAAGAGCGCTGAGGGTGATGGGCCCCTGGCTCACAGTTTCTCCCACAGGCTCTCAGCTGGACTGCTCTCAAGAGGACACAGCTTGGGGTCCTCCCTATGGGCAGGCTCTGGTTCCAGACCCCTGAGCCTGGGGCCACCACTCACTTGGCTGTCCTGGAACTGAACAGATGTGACTACAGGGGAGCCTCCTGTGCAGGTGGCTGGGGGAGGTGGGCACCTGACAAGAGGAAGGAGGCAGGGCCACCACGTCTGGGGCCTCAGTTTTCCCACCCACAGACTTTCCTGCTGTGTCTTCCTCCAGCTGCGTCCCGATTCCAAACCCTTCTTTCCACCCTGCCCCCTGGCCTTTGCAGTCCAGTTCCATCCTCCAACTCCTGAATCACAGCCTCCTCTCTGGTCTCTTGCTTCTGCCATTGGCCTCCTTCATAGGGGCAAAGGGGAGGGAGGAACATCTTTTTTTCTTTCTCTGGACCTCATGAAATAAAACCGGTAAATGTTCATAACATGAAGTAGACAAGTCTTGATCTGAGTCTCAAAGCAAGATAAAAAAAAAAAGTCATATTTGTTTAGGTCCAAACTTGTCTGAGCGAAGATCTGAAGGAGGAGGTGGGGGCAGGCCACCTGGCCCCTGGGAAGAGTGTTCCAGGTAGAGAGAACTGCAGGTGTCAGTGCCCTGAGGCGGCTGCACCTGGCACTTGGCACGGGGCTGCTGTGTGTCTCCATTCAAAGCAGCGTCCTTAGCCCTGGCCCTGCTACAACCCCACGGTCAGGCTCACAGTGGGAGCTCAAGGCAAAGGGGCCCGGCTGGACTGGAGGTGGGCCTTGCCTTCCAGCTGGTGGGTGAGGCTCTTTGTGGGTCCTGATCCAGTTGGGAGGAGGAGCCAGCCACTTCCGGAGGAGGGGGTTGTTTTGGCTGCCAGGATCCTGGGGCCGGGAGGGGCACGGAAATGGGGGGAATGGGGCAGCAGGTGCCTCTTCTAACAGCCTTGACTGGCTGCCAGTCGCTTCTGAAATCCACAGCACATCTGTGTTCATCAGTTGGCCAACAGATGGGCCCCGGTTTAATATTTTTGGATTCGGTTAGACTTGGGGGCTGATGTGAACCCATACAGAGCACAGGTGTGAGAAAAACAGCATCCTGCAGCAGGGTGGGGAGGAGGGGATTGTCATGGTGGGGGACAGAGCCGGGGGACAGGCACTCACTTGGGGCAAGTGCCCGGGAGTCTGACTGCAGACGCTCCCGGTGCTCCTGGGGAAGGGTCCTCATTCTGTACCTTGCGTTTGGCTGAGGGTTTTGGGAGCAGTTTCTTGCAAAGATGCTGGACATTGCAATTCCCAGTCCAGCCTGGCGGTGATAATGGGCAGCCAGCAGGGCTGGGCCCGGGAGATAAATTGGAAGAGAGGCAGAGCAGGGCTGGGCAGGGCCAGATGGCGAGTGTCGAGGCTGATTTTCCCACCAGCAACTGCTTTTGTTACTTAATCATGTCACAGGCAGGAAAGCACCCACCCCCACACCTAGTATCTCTGGGGCCACCTTTGCTGCAGGCCCAGGGAAAGTTCCCAGGAACCAAGATAAGGCTGCCGGATGCAACCTCCGACGGCAGCCCTCCAACCTGGATCCTGCAGACAGTGGCCCCAGGGCAGGCGTTTAGGACGGGAATGGGAGACGCTGCCGGCTGAGGTGCCACGCAGAGCCCAGTGCAGGAAGGTGTCCTGCCGCCAAGGCCTGCTTGCGGGTCAGCTGCAGTGCCAGGCTCGCTGGGTCCAGGGCCCTTTCTGCCCTTGGGGTTCTGCGGGGAACAATGTGCTTTCTCTCACAACACCCTGTTATTCCTGGCTGACGGTGGGGAAACTGAGGCTCAGGGCAGTCAGTTCAGACTGGGGCTGCCGATGCCATGGGCTGAGTGCAGAACTACTTGCTTTACCAGTACTCGGTGTTGCATTTCCCGGACCTTAAGGGGCCTATGAGGCGTGATGTATTTTGTGCGTGTTCCCTTTTCCATGAGGAGGGTAGGCTTCTCCAGGTGTTAGCCAGCCATCTCCCAGGGCCCTTGTGATTGCAGCTGCGAGTGTGGTTCTCAGTCGTGAGGAGGCACTGGGTAGCGAGCTCCTACCTATGGCTCTCGTCCACCAGGAGAGAAAAGACTCACACAGGGGCCCACCACATGGAACCAGACACAGCCATGCTGGTTACATCCAGCTTCTCAGGGCCTAGTACAGAGGAGACTGCGGACACTCGTTCATCCGTGCATTCATTCACTCCGCAAGTGCTTATGGACCACTTCCTCTATGTCAGGCAGAGTCCTAGGTGTTAGGGCATGGCTGTGAAGAAACAGGCCTGCCATGCATCAATATCAATCTCAATCTCTGGTGACTGAAAGAACAGCTGAAGGAATCAGGGACACACCGTGTTAAAAGTAAGACTTGAGATTTTAGGTGGAAATAATGAAGCTAACTACTACTGGCCTCTTAGCACATGCCAGACAACAGACACGGCATTGCCCGCACAGAGGCCAGATGGCTTCCTGGAGGCTCTGGGAGGAAGGTGTCACTGAGAGGACACCAGGCTCCCACGGGCGCATGTCCCTTGCCAGCCGCAGCCAGCATCGGGATAGACTCTGCCCAGATGGCAGGGGCCACCTCAGGAGCCTCTGGAGTTGAGTTTACAAAACCTGCCCATCAAGGAGAGTTTGCTGCCTCCCAGCCAGTCACCAGGAAGAGCAGGGCACCCTCACTCGGCAGGTGAGAATTTGCCTCCCGCCCCCAGCCCCACTGCCGGCCAGGTACATGCTTCATTTGTCTAAGTCCCAGCAGAGCTGCCCCTTGCCAGGACAGGCTCTTGCACCCACTGTCATCATTTTTAAATGTGTTGTCCACTCCCAGGGTCCACCATGAAGGGTCACACTTCTCTCCCAAGGCACCTTGGCACAGTCTCAGGGAAGCTCCGCCTCTCCTTCCTATCCTGCCTCCTGGGAGCCCTCTCTTCCATCCCCACCCTCGCCCCTCCCAGGAGAACATGGAGAGCTCATCCCCTCCCAAAGGCAAGGGCACAGGGATGTCCACCTCCCTATACCTAAGCACAGCGTGTGACCCATGTAGCGATAAACTACAAGGGCAGAACTGCTTGGAGGTTCTGGGAAGGATTTTTCCTCATCGGACCCTTTTCTTCTGTTCTTGAAAGTGGTCAGAAACCAGGAGAGCTGCAACTATGGCAGCCGTCTTGGAAGCATGAGGCAATAAGCCAGCCCACAAGGGGTGGCAGACAATGAGGATGGAAAGAGCCAGGCCCCTGATGACATCACTGACTTTCTGCACCTAATCCCTTTCTCCAGGTTGCCAGGTAGTTCACTGCATTTGTTAAGCCACTGTTAGCAGGATCCTCTGGTACTTGCAACAGAAAGAATTCCAAGAGAAATGTAAAACTTTGTGCCCAGTAAACCCCTGGACTCCACCTGGGCCACTGCCAGCCCTGCGTGGGGGCCAGTGATGGAGGGAGAACATGAAGAGGAGGAGACGGGGATGGCTCTACCACTCACTGCCTGGTGACCTTTGGCAAGTCACTGAACCCCACTCCTCAAATGGTCTCTGTTTCCCCACTGGAAAATGGAGAGGGCCCTGCAGCCCCCTGGGGGATGCCCCTCTAGTGTACCCCAGTCTGGAACCATGATGCTGAGGGGTTTTCTAGCTTAAATCACCCACAACCCTATGACTTGAAGAGAGCTGGATTTCACACACTAGAGCTGGATTTGATAAAAACTGCCTGCAGCCACAGTGTGGAGATGAGCACGGAGGATGCCTTGCTCAGGGCCTGGGATGCTGAGCTTTGACTTGACTGGCTTCAGTGGAGAGGGGGGGGCCAGTGCATGTTCTTGAGTGGAGGCATTTCCTTGGTCCAATCTGAGTCCGGACTCTCCTGGAATCTTCCAGGGCTCCTGGAGATCTCTCAAGCTCTGCTGGGAGGAGGCTCAGTCTGGTGGGGGGAGGTTGGAGGAATTCTGAGTGCCTCCTGTGGCCAGAGGAGGCATCTGAATCCTCCTTCTTCCCCGAGAAGATGTTTCTGGGACAGGCCATCTGGTTTACCCGCCGGGACACAAGTGAACACCTGGTTCTTCCCCTGACCTGGATCAGAGCCAAGAGCAAGGAAGAGAAAAATAACAACAGTACTGCCTAGGGCTGCCAGGCATGTGCGCTTACCGTGGCCAGCAATGGGCCAAGCTCCTTGCACTGCCCCATCTCCTCCTCAACACCAGTGGTGTAGGCTTGACCATGCGCCACTCAACAGATGGGAAAAGTGAAGCTTGGGAAAGTGACAAGACGCAGGGCCAGGACCTAAGCCCAGATGATCAGACTCCAGAAACGCTCAGGGGGGCCCAGCAGCCTCTAACCCCTGACAGTCTGTCCCGTGCATGCCTCCTCCCTGCTGTCTCCTCCACAAGGAAGGGAGGCAGCTTGAAAAGGAACCATATGGCCCAGATTCCCAGCTTCCACCGAGACACACGGGAACAAGACCTCATCTTCCAGCTCCTCTTGCGGCTGCAAATATTTACATCCAAATACATCCCTATATGCCATATTTTTGCCTCGAGCAGCCTGGGAGTTTATCCTCACCAACTGGGAGGAAGGTGAGGCCTGGTTAAGGAGGGACTTGCCTTCTTGGGGAGCTGATGACAGTCTTGCAAAAATTATAGAAGGTTGGTTGGTATGCCAGAGCCAGTCTCCTCCCCTTTTAAGCTGCTGCCAACCCAAGGCAGGATGGAGAGGAGGGAAAAAAAAGGCAAAAAGGAAAAAACAACATTCAAGCCCAGAGGAGGCTTCTTTCTGTTCTCTCTGAGTCAAACACACTGTGCCCTTTGAGTCCACACTCAGCTCGTGGCCTTGTGGACTCAAAGGGATTGCAGTTACAGCCCATCGCTGCAATGGGGCTGGATGCGGCTTCTCTGCAGGCAGGGCAACTCGGCCATGGGGCATGGGAAACTTCAGCCCAAAGAGTCAGAGAGAAACCAGGAGCCAGGACAGAGCCAGCCGCCAAGGTCTCACTCCACCCCACCCTCCACCTGGGCTCCTCAAAGGGAAAGTGCTAGGGAGGGGCTTTCCCCTTTGAGGCACGGTCGATCAAGGGAGCAGAGTGGGCAGCACCCTAGGACCCAGAGGATGCTACTTTATAGGCAGGTGGGCTGGTGACAGCCCTATCCACCCCCCACCTCCCAGAGTGCTGGGTCATGCAGAGGGACACTGTATAGCATCCATCTCTGAACCTTGGTTTCCATTCTGCTGAATAGGCAGCCTGGACTGAGCTTTATGCCACTTAAAAAGGTGGGGAGCTAGTGTGGAGCAAAGAGACCAAGGGTGGGGCCAGGAGGACTGTTGAGTGGGAAGGTTGAGATCATCATCGAAGTAGGATCCTCCACCCTGTTCCCTGGTCACCCTCCAAGATCTGGTCTGGATCCAGCCTGGGTCTCAAATCCCAGCCACCTAAGCAGGTGACATGGGGAGGTTGCTCTGAGCTTCTTGGTGATGGGGTATTAATAGTTCCAGTCTCATTGGGTGCTGAGCAGACTCACAAGACCTCGAGAAGCTCTTGGCACATCTCAGTAAATGGGAGCTTTACATCGTAACTAACTGTCACTGTTTGCATTTTCATTTTCTTCCTCAGTTTCCCTCAGGCACACACCTGGCACCTTCCCCGTGGCTCTGAGTTTGCTCAGTGGCACCTGTACTGGAAAGTGTAGGCAAGGCATCCAGCCCTAGGCTTCCCTGAAAAAGAGCATAGGGAAGGTTTTTTACTGTACCATCCTTGTCGCTCACCACCATCTGACTACATCCCATTCTGGACTCAGAAGCAGAGTTTGGCTGCCTGCTAGGCACTGGGTTAGAGGATGCAGGACTGATTTGGTTCACAAAAAGCTGACCATATCCACCCATTTGGCCTCCTCTGGGGCTGCCTTGTAACTTAAATCCCTCTTTGGGGATTTGTGACTTGCATAGCATTGCATTTCCACTGATTCATCCAATCCCTCATCCACCCCCCCATCCATCCAGACAAACAGATAGATAGCCATATATCCACTCACCCACCCATTCATCCATCCATCCACCCATCCATCTACTCATCCTTCTATCCACCCATCCATCTACTCATCCTTCTATAGACCCATCCATCTACTCATCCATCCATCCACCCATCCATTTATTCATCCATCCACTCATCCATCCATTCATCTATTCATCCATCCATCCATCCATCCACCCGTTCATCCATCCATCAACCACCCACTCATTCACCCATACTTCCATTCATCCATCTACTCATCCATCCATCCATCCATCTACCCATCTATCCATGCTTCATTCACCTATCCACCCATCCACCCATCCATTCATCTACTCAACCAGCTAGTCACCCACTCACCCATCTATTCATCCATCTATCCATCTGTTATTACACCCTTCCACCCATCCACTCATTCATCCATCCACTTATGCATCTATCCACTGTCACTCACTCATCCGCCTATTTCCCTAGTCATCCAACCAGCAGTCAAGGGGACTCCTATGTACTAAGAGAAGAGGCCGAAATATGAAACCCAGTCTGGTGGGCTTCCCCACCCACCTCCATCTAGTGTCATCTCCCCCTCTGGCCTCCCTTCAGCTCTCTGGTCATCCTGAAGATTCCTGAAAACCTGAAGGTGAGACCATCTCAGAGCCCCTCTACCTGGAATGCTCTCCCCACCTCCTAGGTGCAGCTCCTAACTGGTTCCCAGAGAGTAGGAACAGGGCTGTCCTGAGCACTTGTGTAACCCCAGAATGGACCCTCGGAGTATTTGTAAGAAGGAGGAAGAAAAAAGTGGGGGAGGTGGGAGGAAAGAAAAGAGGGGAGGTCCCTGAATTTCTTCATTCTCCTCACACTGCTGATAGCAATGGTCTCTGAAGGGAGCAGCTCTGGGACCAAGAGAGACCAGCCCAGCACCCCACGTTCCTGCACCACCTCCAGCTGCAGCCGCTTCCTCCTCAGTTCCTTATCTCCCAGGCCACCCAGCTCCAAAAGCCACAGCCAACGTCCGCTTCCCCACAGACACCAACTGCCTGGCCCGTGAGGGGGCGGGGGCGGGCAGTGGCAGGGGAGCAGGGAGCAGGCAAGCATCCCCAAGGTGGCCACCGAGGGGCCAAGACAGACCTCACTGCCCATTCAGGGACAACTTTCTTCTCTTTCCAACCCAAACTTTGTCAACCCCAATAATTAGAAAAGCAGGCAGCACAGAGACCTCGTCATGAAAGTGGAAGTGTTCCATCTGTGGGGTGTGCCCACAGGTGCAAAACACCCAAGCAGCTGCCTGGAGCTGGGGGTGGAGACTGCCCCACCCAGGCTGTTGTTCTGTTGCCTTCTCAGAGGGCTGTGCCTCTCCAAGATCCCTCAATTCCCTGCTCTGAAGACCCCTGCCCGCCAAGGCCTGGAAAACGACAATGACAATGACAAGAATACTAATGCCAGCTGTCAGTCACCGCTGTGTTTCTGAATGCAGATTGTGTGGCAGACCATGCTCAGCATTTCAGTGCATTCTCTCCTCCCAGAGACAGCCTGGCAGCTGGGACCACTGTAATCACCGTGTCATGCCAAGAAGGACACCAGCCAGGGAAGGGCAGCCAGAATTAGCCCCTGTTCCCCCAAGGCTCGGATTCTGAATCCCACTCTGAATCAGAGCATGGGAAGCAGGGAGAGGCCATAGGGACAATGGTGCTACCCCGGGGATGGCTGGAGTCACAGGATGCTGCTCTCCACCTGAGCCCCAGAGGCATGTGGGGAGGCCAGACAGGTGGTGGCAGTCCTTTCCAGGAACAAATAGTCTTGTCCCTGCAAGATTCTAGAAGGGTGCCCAAACCACTGTGACAGGACTGGCCTCTGGGGAAGGACAGGGGAGGGGAAGTGCTTACTTTCTCCGTACTCGCTTCTGCACTGCTTGAATTAGTGCAGGCATTACCTAAAAACTCAATTAAATCAAAATAGCCCAGAAGCCTGTGTGCCAGCTCTGGGTCCACGGGTGGCACCCAGTGGCCTGGATGAAGCCGATGAGCCTGCAGCTGTGTTTGGTCCCCAGGGAGACAGCCTCAGGGCCAGCAGAGGGGCATGGGTAACAGGGCACATTGCCTCCTCCGTGAGGCCACTTGTTATATGGTGTCTTCCCTCAGTTGTGACTTTTTAGTGCCTACGATGTGCTTCCTCTTTACTAGTTAGGTGCCCGGGGATCACAGAGTGCTCTGACGTGACTATGGAATCCCTCAAACTGGGGAGCAGCCCCAGCTCCCAAGCAAATTCATCTGTAGGCCAGAATTAGCCCCTGTTCCCCCAAAGCATCCATTGGAAATGGATGTCGGGGTCTCCAAGGAGCTCTCAGCCAGGAGGTCAGGACCCCTACAACTCTTTGCAGAAGTCCACGCACAAAGAGGGGGGTCTCGGTCTGGCTTAGCAGGTAGTACTTCCAGGGTGGGTGTGGCCAGGAGCCTCAGGCAGCTGGGAGGAGCCTTGAGTGGAGAGTGGAGTCTTGAGCTGGACCAGAACTCACCTTGAGGTCACGCTCAAGAGCACAGACCATTGGCCCCAAGAAGGAGGCTCTAGGAAAAGTCTGGCTGGAGGTGTTGGAGGAGAGCGCCAGACCACCCCAGGCCAAAGGCAGGGCCAGGTCCAAGAGGGTGGGGAGAAAGGTGGGTGGGGCTGCAGGTAGAGGACTCAGCTAAGATGGACACTGGCTCCATGTGCTGAACTGAGCCCCCACCCAGGTCAAGGAAACACCCAGCAGGCCAGGGCTTGGGTGGGTGGGGTGTTACCGGCCTGCGGTAGGAGGAAGTTGTTGGAAATCAGACCGGAATGGCCGAGAGGGAAGGCTGGGCAGGGCCGGGCCCAGATGGTTCCTGTTAAGGAAGCCGTGGGCACAGCTGCATGGCTGCTTCCCTGTCCCCCAGCCACACTATCACAGTGACACAGCTGGCTGCCTTGCCTGCAGGCTGCAGGGAGACCGCCCCCACGCCTGCCCCCCAAGTCCGCCCAGAATCACATGAGCCCCTGCGGCCTCCCACCCCTTCCTCGGGCAGGCAGCAGCGGCAGCTAGAAAGCCCAGAGCTGTCCGGGGGACAGAGGCCTCTGGCTCCCAGAAACTCCAGCTGACCAGGGCGCCTCTCATCTGTCCCTTGAGGCCCCACCAAGTCGGTAAAGGTAATTACAGCCAAGCTCAATCTCAGCCTCACGCCAGCCCCTGCTGGCCCCTGGAGAGCTGTCTGCCTCGCACCCAGGTCAGGATTCGGTCTCCCGGATCCACCTTGAGCTCCATGTCCCACGCATCCCTGGTGCTGGAGAGCAGGGTCCCGGCGTCCACCAGCTGCTCGGCTCCCCAGGGTCCCAGGAGGGGCGGCCCAGGTAAGGGGGTGTGGGGGAGGGAGAGCAGCTGGAGCAGGTGGCTGGGAAGAGGGACATCTCCAAGCTGCTGCTTGCCCAGCTCTGTTGACAGCTAGAGCCTGCTGTGTTGACTCACCTCAAACATCCACACAGCCTCCCCACAGGGCACGTCCGGCACAGCTGGGGCAGGTGGCTCAGGGAGGACCCACCAGGTGCCAGGCTGGGCGTGTGGGCCCCACCCAGAGGCAAATGCTGGAGGCAGGGGCTCTGAGTCCCATATAGCAGAGTGGGCTCTGGGCTCCTCAGTGGGCACAGTCCTGGATTCCGGGAGGAAGGTGATGTGCAGATGGGGGGTTGGGGGGGGGGGTGTTGCACAGAGCTCTTCTCCAGGGAGACACCAGGATGTGGAGATTGGAGGAGGAAACTGAAGCCCATGGGGAGAGGACCTGGCCCAGGGCCCCAGGAGCAAGTGATGGTCCAGACTGGCCGCTGGCCCCTGCCAAGGAGCAGCCCTGCCAGGGCTTCTACCCTTTGCAGTCAGTGCCAAAAGGAGAGTGGGGCACTGGGGAACTTGGCCTCTGTCCTTCCTAACACCCCTGACTCCAATTGGTAGATACTTGGGGGCCCTGCAGGACCTCATCCCAGGACGCAGGGGCTGGCGGAGCTGCAAGCAAATGGCTCCTTTCTTAATCCATAGCCACGTGGCCACACACGAAGGAGCCCTAAACCTCCTGGAGCTCACAGCCCCAAGCTTCATTAGCTGCAGTCATCTTCAGGGTCATGCAGGCTCCCTACATCCATCCTTAGCACCCCAACCCAGGGGCAGTCCTGCCTCCTCTGCGAAGAGACCATGTTCTCTGAACAAGTCCCCACCTGCCACTGTCCAGGGGCCCAAGGGCCAACTCCCTGAGTCTGGGGCTCCGTCATTCACCTGGGACGCATCCAAAGCTAGAATGGCCTGACTTCATACACAATAATGAACGTGCTGTTGGCCTCTCCTAATTGTGGAGAAGGTGCTACAGGAAGGTGCCAGGTCGCTGGCCCTGGGCAGTGTTCTGGTCTCGCTGGACCGGAGGCTCTGGTTGTGTCCAGATCCTGATGGGCACCACACAGCCACTCCCTCCTCTTCTTGGGCAGCCCTGCCTGACCCACCGTACCAGAACCAACAGCTCAGTTCTGCCTCCCACCATTGTGCCTAGGGCCAGCCTTCCTCACCTGTGCCTCAGTTTCCTTGTATGTCAAACCCCATCCTCCTGCTTCCTGATGGAGTGTAAGAGTGGCTCTCCAAGGCAGGACAGGAAAGAAGGGGAAAGGAGGGTGGGGTGTCATTGAGAACTGCTGGCTGCTGTTGTGTTTGGAGGGCGGGATGGGGGTAGTACTGACCTGTGAAAGACTTGGAAGTTAGGAGGCGGCCATGAATCTGGCTGCACTCAGTGTCACGCGCCGTGTTGGTTGGGCTGCAGGTGTCTGGAGCAGATGGTCTAGGTCAGTGGTTCTCAACCTAATGCCGCGACCCTTTAATACAGTTGCTCATGTTGTGGTGACCCCCAACCATAAAATTATTTTCATTGCTACTTCATAGCTGTAATTTTGCTACTGTTATGAACTGTAATGTAAATATCTGATATGCAGGATGTATTTTCGTTGTTACAAATTGAACATAATTAAAGCATAGTGATTAATCACAAAAACAATATGTAATTATGTATTGTGAAATATTTATTTCTAATTACAAATAAATGAAATTTTTATCTTGAATCGTGGCGTAGCATGGGTAACAGTCTTCATATAACAACAATAAACTACATTGCTATACTTTGCTACACCGAGGAGCGGTCTGTTGGTTCCTAAGGCCATGGGAAATAGGTGTTTTCTGATGGTCTTAGGCGACCCCTGTGAAAGGGTC
>PVJN01032737.1:0-23955 GCA_004026805.1 Lasiurus borealis | reverse complement strand
CCCCACATAAAAGGAATCCAAAGAGGACCACACCAAGACACATCATAATTAAAATACCAAGAGCAAAAGACAAAGAGAAAACATTAAAAGCAGCAAGAGAAAAACAGTTTATTACCTACAAGAGAGCACCCATACGACTGTCAGCTGATTTCTCAACAGAAACGATGCAGGCCAGACGGGAGTGGCAAGAAATATTCAACGTGATGAATAGCAAGAACCTACAACCAAGAATACTCTATCCAGCAAGGCTAACATTCAGAATTGAAGGGCAGATAAAGAGCTTCACAGAGAAGAAAAAGCTAAAGGAGTTCATCAACTCCAAACCAGTGTTATATGAAATGCTGAAGGGTAATCTTTTAGAAGAGGAAGAAGAAAGAGGTAAAAGCCAAAAAATGATGAACAAATACATATCTATCAACAAGTGAATCTAAAAATTAAGTGAATTAAAAATTTGATCAACAGAATAAACTGGTGAATATAATAGAATCAGGAGCACAGAAAGGGAGTGGACTGTTAATTCTTAGGGGGAAAGGGGTGAAGGGTGTACAGGGAGAGACTGGACAAAAATCATACACCTATGGATGAGGTCAATGGGAGGGAGCTAAGGGCAGAGGGGAGGGGTGGGAGCTGGGTGGAGGGGTGCTATGGAGGGGAAAAAAGAGAAGCAAATGTAATAATCTGAATAATAAAGATTTAATTTTTTTTTAAAAAAGATACACTATAATCTGGGTAACTCCTAACAGTAGTAAAGACCTACTGACAGGATCTTTTGAGACAGACCCTTCAGGGTTCAAATCCTAGCACTGTCGCTTACTAGTTGTGTCATTTAGGTATGTGACATTTTCCCTTATAAAAAGGAATGTCATGAGGTTTAAAAGGAATAATATTTGGGACTTGATCGGTACAAATAGTTGCAGCTGCTACTCCTACTGTGTGAGGAAAGTGACTGCTAGAAAGAAAAGACAGTTATCTCATTTGTCACCTTTGATGAGTTAGTTTTGCCCTTTTCAAATTCTCACTAGGGGCTTTCAACCTTAGCAGAATACATGTCTTATCTCTGTTCTGGAGAGAGTAAGTTATTAGTTTTCAATTCCACCTTTTATCTTTTTAAGAGTTTAGTCATCTTTGAGTGTATAACATCTATTACCATTAGGGATGTTTGGAAAACTTCCTGTTTATGCCAGTGCACCCCTGATAAAGGCCGTGGATAGTCATTTCATTGTTATTAAATAAACATGGCCTGCTTCTTATAAACATCTTTGTTCTGACAATGCAGTCTCTTGCTCAGGGTGTGATTATGAGGCAGCTTGTATGCTATTTGGAGGCTAGAAAATGCAAAATTAGTGAGATGAACAAGTGGGTCTCTATCCTGCTTGGAACCTTTCCAGTAGTTTCCATACCACTGTGAGTTCTCCCCTGGAAGCCTTCCTGATGTATAGGTGCATGATGAGACTCACTTTATTTTTCTGCTTTCTTTTCTCTTTCTTGGACAGAAACCAAAGCCTAAACCCCGGCCATCCATCACAAAGGCAACCTGGGAGAGTAACTATTTTGGGGTCCCCTTAACAACCGTCGTGACTCCAGAGAAGCCAATTCCTGTTTTTATTGAGAGATGCATTGAGTACATTGAAGCTACAGGTAAGTGTGTGACCTCAGAGCCAATTACAACTTTCATTGTCTACACAAGATGCTTTCCAGAGGCTAAGCCATCTAGAGATTCTGCAATCAGCTCTTGCTTAGTGTGAGATGCGTTCTGGGAAGGAGCTAAGCAGTCCTGACCACTGTCGGGTTCCTCCCTCCATCTCCATAGTTGTGAGGCTGTGGTGCCAGCTTCAGTAGAGCTTTCAGAACACGGGAGTAGTCCGTTCTCAAAGCTGCAGTTGTGGCCTAGGTGTCTTCTCTGTGTCTCCCCAGCTCCCTGTCATAGCATGCAGCCTGTCTGTCAGATTCTTGAGGCGGGGAAAGGGTTTTATTTCTCATTGTACCCTCAGTATTGGACTAGACACAAATGGTAGTACATTTTGGTTTAATAAAATGAATTACTAGTTGTAACAGTTAAAGTGGCTGAGATTCATGTTTTGAGAGATTAAAAAAAATTTTTTTTTAACGGAGATAAAAAAAACACACAGCATGGATATCTTCTAGTCAGGCAGCTATATTTCAATTCGACTGACAGCTTGGTGTTATGTGAAAGCCAACTGCCTTAAATTTTTTCTTTTTTGTTCTTGAAGTGACATGATTTTACCTGTGTTAAAACATTCATTTCATGCGTTTAGAATTTCTGTAATATGTCTTTGGGCCTCTCTTTTGAAAGCCCTGGAGCTTCTAGAGTTTCATGTTGTTTCCCTTGTTCTTCTGGATGCTTTCAAAGCTGATGAGCTTTGGGGAGAAGGAGGTACAGTAGGCATAGGATTACAGGAATTCTTGAGCACTAGTAGTTGAGCTCAAGAATATAGGCTTAAACTGATTTGAGACCAAGGTGAGGATGTGTTCTCCCTGATTCCGTGTTATCTGTAGTGATATTCAGTATTGTGTGGTGTGGACACCCTGCCAGACTCTGCTGATCATTTGAGCAGCATCATATTGAGTTGGGTGACTGGTTTAATATTTCCTCAGGATGTGCAGAATCAGGGGGTGTAAGTTTCAAATTAAAGCCCGCTAAAGACTTTATTATTATTTCCAGGGTTTTCTCTGCACACTAAAGTTAGGGTTGAAATAGCAAGCACTTTGCATAATCACAGCAGATCTGCAGGTTTGTTTAGTCCATTCCTATAACCAAGGCTTTTTCTGAGTGTCCGTGGTTTTGGTTTTGGTTTTTAATCCTCACCAGGGGATATGTTTATAGGTTTTAGAGAGAGGGAAGAAGAGAAAAACATCAATGTGATAGAGAAACATTGACCAGTTGCCTCCTGTACTGGCCCTGACCAGGGATCAAACCACAACCCAGGTATGTACCATGATGGGTAATCAAAACCTCAACTTTCCAGTTCATGGAACAACGCTCCAGCCAAATGGAGCCATACTGGCCAGGGCTAGACACTGGTTTTGTATCTGTTTCTTCCTGGCACCTCTCCCTTGGGCCAGGAGGAAATCTACACAAACCAGTTCCATGATTAAATTCTCTCTAGTTGCACCAATGTTTCAGAGAGATAGTTTGTGGCATTGGAAGAAGGGGGTGGGTTCTTTTTCCCTTTACTTTTTAACTTATTTAGATTTCTAGATAAAATTGTAAGTTGTAGCAATTTGAAAGTAACTAAAAATTCCATAAATGTTATTTTACCATATTCCCTGTATCATTCTTTCTCTATATACTTGTATCTTTTTTTTTCTGAGATATTGGTTACAGGGTATGATGCAGCTTTACTTCTAAGTACTTCAGTGGATATTTCCTAAAAAAAAATTCTCTTATATCACCATGTAATTTTAAAAACTAGGACATTAACACTGATGCAGTACTAACCTATCTAATCTATAGACGTTTTCATTTCATTAGTTCCATTAAAATGTCCTTTATAGTAAAATACAATATTTTTTGGTGAGAGATTACATATAATTGTCAAGTTTCTTAAGTCTTCTTTAATCTAAAACCATTTAGTCTATCTGTTTTTAATGGCCTTGATAGTTTTAAAGAGTACAGATCAGTTATTTTGTAGGATGTTCCTCAACATGGGGTTTTTTAGTTGTTTTTTTTTGTTTTTTTTTATTCCTCGTGATTAGATTCAGGGTTGTGCTTTTGGCAGAAATAGCAGAGAAGCAATGCTGTGTCCTTCTCACTGCATTACACCACATGGCATGTGATGTCAATTTGCCCCATCACTGGAGATGTCTACTTTGATCCCTTGATTGAGGTGGTGGTGCCCGCCACGCTTCTCCATTGTAAAGCTAGTATTTGCCCCTTTGTAGTGAATACGTATTTTGTAGGGAGGTGCTTTGAGACTGTTAGTACCTGCTTTCTCCTAACACTTTCATGCACTAGTTTTAGTATCCATTGATGGTTCTTGCCATCTAATTCCTTCTGCACTTACTAGTTTGGATTTTCCTATCTGGGAGAGCTTCCCTTTCTTAAGAGGACCCTTTTGTGAGTGGCCTTCTCCAGTAGCTCACCTGTGGTAGTATCAGGGGCTTGAATGTTGTCCACATGCCGCCTAGCTTTTAATACCCAGTGACAAAATTATACCTCTGCTTGCTCTTCTACTTGTGAAGCCTAGACCTCTTCCACCAGCCCATAATCTGCCACCACGCTGCTGCTTCTTTTAAAGCTCTGTTAGACTGCACCACTCTCCTCTGTCACCAAAAAGCTTGGAGCTTCAGGGACATCTCTGACTTAACTAATCAATTCCAAAGTCCAATGCTTCTGCTTTGTCATCGCTTCTGCTCTGTCCCTTCCACTTCAGCTCCACTGCCTCACCATCACACCTCTTCTCAGTCTATCCTGAGTATGTGACAGTTCTACTGAAAACCTCTTGGCATTTGTTCCCTGGTGGTCTTAAAATAAAAAGATTAGCTAGGGAGGCATTTTAGATTAGTGATACAGAGCTTCAGATCTAGGTAGACCAGGGTTGGAATCTTTGTTTTGCCATTTGCTCATCTGTAAACTGAGCATGACAGATTTGCCTCCCAGGGCTGCTGTGAGGGTGCAGGAAAACTTGTCTGTGAGGTGCTGAGCAAGGTGCCTGGCACCAAGGAGTGAGTGCTCAGTGCTGTGCTAGTCGTTTTTCTTAAGCTTCACCCTCCAGGCATTTGGTCTTTCTTCCTATTGCTAGTCAGACATTACCATTAAATGTAAATATCCGCGACTCTTTTTCTTTCCTCACCAACTTTTAAATTTGAAAATTGTAAAATCCATAGAAAAGTTTTAAGAGCCTTAGCTTGTTTGGCCCAGTGGATAGAGTGTTGGCCTGTGGACTGAAGGGTCCTGGCTTGATTCTGGTCAAGGACATATGCCCAGGCTGCAAGCTTGATTCCCAGTAGGAAGCCGTGCAGGAGGCAGCCGATCAATGATTTCTCATCATTGATGTTTTTATCTCTCTCTCTCTCCCTCTTTCTCTCTGAAATCCATAAAAATGTGTATTTAAAAAATTGTAAGAGTCGTACAATAATCACCCAGTACTCATCAGTAAACATTTTGTACATTTCCCCTTACTTGCCTAATTTTTATAGTTGTTGAACCATTTGAAAGTAAGCTACAGGCTCTATGTGTCACTTCACTCCTAAAAATTTCAGCATAGGCCCCTAAACTTAAGGACTTTCTCCTCCATAACTGCAGAATTATCACCTTTAAAAATATTAATGTTGCCCTAGCCAGTGTGGCTCATTTGGTTGGAGTGTTGTCCCATGTACCGAAAGGTTGAGGGTATTATTCCCAGTCAGGACACATAACTAGATTGCAGATTCTTGATCCCTGGTAAGGGTGCTTACAGGCAGCAACGATTAATATTTCTCTCTCACATCAATGTTTCTTTCTCCCTTCCTCTTTCTAAAATCACTGATATATCCTTGGATGAGGATTTTTTAAAAGGAGAGAGAGATGTTTGTTGGCAATACAGATTATCTGTCTCATCTCTCTCTTTTTTTAATATATATATTTTATTGATTTTTTAATCTTTATTGTTCAGATTATTACAATTGTTCCTCTTTTTTCCCCCATAGATCTCTTCCACTAGCTCCCACCCCACCCTCTGCCCTTACCTCCCGCACCCCCATTGTCCTCATCCATAGGTGTATGATTTTTGTCCAGTCTCTCCCTGCACCCCCCCTCACCTCTTTTCCCCTGAGAATTATCAGCTCACTCCCTTTCTATGGCCCTAATTCTATTATATTCACCAGTTTATTCTGTTCATCAGATTTCCAATTCACTTGATTTTTAGATTCACTTGTTGATAGATATGTATTTGTTCATAATTTTTACCTTTACCGTTTTCTTCTTCCTCTTAAAGAATACCTTTCAGCATTTCATATAATACTGGTTTGGTGTTGATGAACTCCTTTAGTTTTTTCTTCTCTGTGAAGCTCTTTATCTGCCCTTCAATTCTGAATGATAGCTTTGCTGGGCAGAGTAATCTTGGTTGTAGGTTCTTGCTATTCATCACTTTGAATATTTCTTGCCACTCCTGTCTGGCCTGCATAGTTTCTGTTGAGAAATCAGCTGACAATCGTATGGGCGCTCCCTTGTAGGTAATTAACTGTTTTTCTCTTGCTGTTTTTAATATTCTCTCTTTATCTTTTGCTCTTGGTATTTTAATTATGATGTGTCTTGGTGTGGTCCTCTTTGGATTCCTTTTATTTGGGGTTCTGTGTGCTTCCTGGACTTATAAATCTATTTCTTTCACCAGGTGAGGGAAGTTTGTTGGTCATTATTTCTTCAAATAAGTTTTCAGTATCTTGCTCTCTCTCTTCTTCTGGCACCCCCATAATTCTGATGTTGGTATGCTTGAAGTTGTCCCAGAGGCTCCTTACACTATCTTCACATTTTTGGAGTCTTTTTTTCTTTTTTCTTTTCCAGTTGAGTGTTTTCTGCTTCTTTGTATTTCAAATCTTTGACTTGATTCTTGCGATCTTCTAGTCTGCTGTTAGGTTTCTGTTTAACATTTTTTATTTCAGTCAGTGTATGTTTAATTTACAGTTGGTTCTTTTTCATCTCCTCTTGGGTCTCGCTAAATTTATCCATTTTTCTAGGAAATTTTTAGAAAACCTCATAACTGTGATTTTGAACTGTATAGCCAGTCATTTTTTTTCCTCCATTTCTTTCATTTGTGATCTGTCCTTTTGTCTCCACATATTTCGCTGCTTCTCTGAGTAGGTAGAGTAGCTTTGTGTGCTAGGTGTCCTATGTGGCCCAGTAGCTCTGCCTTCCCAGTTACCTGAGGTTGGACGCTCTTGGTGCACCCCTTTGTGAATTGTGTGTACAGTCTTGTTGTAGTTAATTCTTGATTGTTGTTGGTATCACTGGGGGGAATTGACCTCCAAGCCAATTGGTTGTGAGGATCAGCTGTGTCTGCTTGCCTCCAAACCTCTGCCTTTCTGGTTCCCCTGAGTTTCCGTGTGCTCTAGGGACCCGAATGAGTATGGGTTCCAGGGTCTCGCCCGAAATTGGGGTTCAGTGCAGTTGGACCTGGATTTCAATGCTGTTGTGAGGTTCTGTTTTTAGAGAAAGCCAGCGGCACAATCAGCAGTCAGCACTCTGTGTGCGCACTTTCACACGCACTTCTTTGTGCCCGTAGACTTCTGTCTTTTGCAGCTCCCCTAAGTTTCCGTGCACTCCTTCCTTTTCACAACAGTCCAGACCCTCCTCCGCCTGTCCTCTTCATAAGCATGTCTCCATACCTCAGCTTTTTACAGCTCCTCTGAGTCTTCATGAGCCCCTCTCTTTCCTTCTAGTTGTAGAATTTTCACTCAGCCAGCTTTCCTGTGGTTCTGGATGGTCTCTGTTCTTTTAGTTGTAATTTTGAAATTGTTGTGCAAGGCAGCAGCTTAGGTGTTCACCTATGCCGCCATCTTGGTTTCTCTCCAAGAGGGTCCTTTTTATACTTGCCTTTCTTGCAGGGCAGCAGAGTCAGGGCAAGTTTGACTCTCATCTCTGGTTGAGTGGGGAAATGCAGGGTAATGCACAAAATGGTTGTAGACAGAAACTTCCTGATAAGTCACTTTTTAAGTCTAAAAATATTTAGCTTGCCATCTTCTTATTGGAGGAGTAATAGATTCTATTCATTCTACAGATATTTAGTGAATATATGTATTAAGTATCTACTATATGCTAGGCACTGTGTTGAACTAAAGTTTGCCCCTATAAGGTCCAGGGATGGTGGAGATAGACATAATCATACAAATGCATACCAAATTCAGGCAAAAACATTACTGGATTTTAAAATCACTGGTGCCTGGTCAGTGTGGGTCAGTGGTTGAGCATCAACCTATGGAACCAGGAAGTCACAGTTCAATTCTAAGTCAGGGCACATGCCCTAGTTTCAGGCTTGATTCCCTGATGGGGGTGTACAGGAAGCAGCCAATCAGTGATTCTCATCATTAATGTGTCTGTCTCTTTCTCCCTATCCCTTCCTCTCTTTGAAATCAATAAAAACATATTAAAGCCCTAGCTAGTTTGGCTCAGTGGATAGAGCATTGCTGTGGACTGAAGGGTTCTGGGTTCGATTCTAGTCAAGGGCACATGCCCAGGTTGCGGGCTCAATCCCCAGTAGGGAGCATGCAGGAGACAGCCTATCAATGTTTCTCTCTCATCATTGATGTTTTTTTTCTCTCTCTCCCCTTTTTCCTTCCTCTCTGAAATCAATAAAAATATGCTTTTAAAAAACATACTAAAAGTGAAGTTAAAGTGACTAACAAGGACCAAGTGACGATCTGGGGCAGTTAGAACCTCACCTGCTGCTGCTGGGAATATGAAAGGATATACACACACTGACCTTGGAAATCTCTTTGATAGTTTATTAAAGGTTAAATATACACTTACTATTCCACTCATAGGTATTAGTCCAAAAGAAATGAAGACATGTTCAGCTGTTTTCAGCAGCTTTGTTCATGAAATCCCAAACTGGAAACCACCCACCCACAGGTTAGTAAATGAGCTGGCCCATTCATCCACTCTACTGAGGGGCCAACAGAAATAAATTCTTACTACATGCAGCAACATGTTTGAATCTCAAATCGTTAAAAGCTGTGAGTGATAGAAGCCAGATACAAAAGACTACAAGTTATGATTCCAGTTATACCCAACTCTGGAAAATGCAAACTAATCCATAGGAGTGCAAGAATGGATTACCAAGGGACATGGAAACTTTTTGGGGATGATGGAAATGTTTTGTATCTTGGTTGTGGTAATGATTTCACTCCTTTATTTGTATTTCAAAATTATTACATTATATACTTATTTAAATAAGTTTATTGTATATAAATTATGCCTAGTAGTTTGTTTTTAAAAAGTAAAAAAAAAAAATTTGCTATGAAATAGCTTTCAGGAAACTTGATAGTTACATGGTTTTAGAATATCAACCAACACGTTAATTACCAGTTTATAAAAGGGAAATGGCCTATCTGGTTTGCCTCAGTGGGTAGAGTGTCAGTCCTCGGACTGAAAGGGTCCCATTTTGATTCCAGTCAAGGGTACGTTACCTTGGTTGCAGGCCCTTGGGGAGGCAACCAATCAATGTGTCTCTCTCACATCAATGTTTCTCTGTGTCTCTTCTACTCTCTTTAACAATCAATGGAAAAATATCCTTGGGTAAGGATTTACCAAAAGAGGCAGGGGAGTGTACTTTTATGATGGAGAGATCTGGAGTTTACTACCTCAAAGTCATTAGCCCTGTCACCCCCACTAACAGTTCAGGCTGACATTGTGTGTCTCCTTGCCTAAAATATTTAATCTGAATCTTACAAGGAAACAAGCAGAAAAATCTAGAATGTTATACATTTTACAAGACAGCTGGCCTAGACTCTAAATAAAAGTCAGGATCATGGAGAGTGGGGGTTTGGGGGCCTAATGCAACTTCTGTGTTTATAGCATTGAACCCATTTCTCATTTGGATACTGAAGTGTTAAGTCCATGAGCTTTGGGATCACCCTGATAGCCTGACTTTCTCATGCAGTAGCTGGCCTTAAACTGTCTAAGCTTCATTTTCCTGTTCCTTCAAATTGGGAACAAAAATAATAGCTCTTTCAAAAGTATTCTTTTTAGAATTTCTAATGTTCTTAGCTTAATGTCTGGTCCATAGTAATCACCCAGGCAGTGTTAGCCATCATTTGGACCCTATTACTGGCTTGCTAAGGCTGCAGAAATCCAAGTAGGGCATTTTTTCCAAACAGTAATAAGTGAGATTGGACAATGTCTGTAGATCAATGTCTGTGTTTTACAAAACTTCTCATTGAAGTTGTAGCATCATTAAGAAAAGTATACTCAGCCCTGGCCAGTTGGTCCAGTTGGTTGAAATGCCCTCCAGTGCACCAGGTAGGTTCCATTCCTGGTTAGGGTACAAACCTAGGTTTTAGGTTTGATCCCTTGTTGGAGCTTGTACAGGAGGCAACCAATCGATGTTTCTCATATAAATGTTTCTCTCTCCCTCTCTAAAAATTAATAAAAGAATATCCTCAGGGGAGGATTTTAAACGGAAAAAAGGAAATACTTATCATGAGTACAGCTCAATGAATAGCCACAAATGGAACACAGTTGTATATCAGTACCCAGATCAAGAAACAGAAGATGACCAGTCCCACATGTCCCTCCCTCCCTGCCCCGGACTCCTCTTACCAGACATAACCACTATCCTAGTTTCTGACAGTTACAGAATAGTTTGCTCCTTTTGTTCTTTTAAAATGGACTCAGACCAAATGCAGTTTGGGTCTGGCTTTTATTTAGCATTATATCTGGGTTCATCTGTGGTTCATTCAATAAATTATTTTAAAATACACTTTTATTGATTTCAGAGAGGAAGGGAGAGGGAGAGATAGGAACATCAACAATGAGAGAGAATCATTGATCGGCTGCCTCCTGCATGTCCCCCACTGGGGACTGAGCCTGCAACCCAGGCATATGTTCTGATTGGGAATTGAACTGGGACCTCCTGGTTCATAGGTCAAAGCCCAACCACTGAGCACACCGGCTGGGCTTATTCCATAAATTTATCCATGGTTCTGTGTGGTTGTAGATCAATCATTCTCATTGCTGTATATTATTCCATTGTATTAATAACCCACAATTTGTTCATTCTAATTCTTCATGGAAATTTGGGCACTTGCCATTTTGGCACTATCTTATCTAATAAAAGAACAATATGCAAATTGCCTGTACCTCTGCTATACCCACAAGCCATGCCCACCAGCCAATCAGGAGTGAGTATACAAATTAACCCAACCAAGATGGCTGGGGCCACAGAAAGATCAGGAAAAAGGCTTGGGTTGCCCCTGGCAATGGAGAAAGCCAAGCTTTCCACACACCTTGTCAGGATCAGGCCTCTGCTTAAGGCAACAAAGTTTCAGTTGTAGAAGATAAATAAATCCCAGATACCAGAACCTCTGCTTGGGTCACTGGGGGGCGTGGCCAGCCTGCAAACCACCACAGGCCCCTCGCCCAGGCCACCCCATGCCCCGAGGGAACCCAACCCTGATCTGGAACACCCTTCAGGAGAAACCAGATGGCCCCCACCTGTGCAACAGGTCTCTGTCCTATCTAATTAAAAGAGTGATATGCAGATTGACCATCACTCCAACAAACAAGATGCCTGCTCCCATGTGGTCAAAAGATGCTGTCCCATGTGGACACAAGATGGCCAGCAGGGCAGGGCAGTTGGGAGGGACCAGGCCTGCAAGGGAGGGCAGTTGGAGGTGACCAGGCCAGCAGAGGAGGGAAGTTGGGGGTGACTGGCCCTGCAGGGAAGGGCAATTGAGGGGGACTAGGCCTGTAGGGGAAGGCAGTTAGGGATGACCAGGCCCACAGGGGAGGGCAGTTAGGGGCAAACAGGCCCACAGGGGGGCAGTTAGGCACAATCAGGCTAGCAGGCAGAAGTGGTTAAGAGCAATCAGGATGGCTACAGCCACAGAGAGAGCAGGAGGGAGGTTTGGATTGTGAGAGGGATGTCCATCTGCCTGTTTAGGCCCGATCCAAGTAGGCAACCAAGTAGGATCGGGCCTAAACGGGCAGTCGGACATCCCTCAAGGAGTCCCAGATTGGAGAGGGAACAGGTTGAGCTGAAGGACATGCTCCCCCCACCCCCTGCACCAATTTTGTGCACTAGGCCTCTAGTTATGAATGGTGCTGCTATGAACATTCTTACACATGAATTTTGATGCATTTGTGGGCACTCATATGCTTCAGATATATAACTAGGAGGAGACAGTTCATGTGGGTTTTGTGTTTTTCAATCTGCACCCCAGGATATGTTTTTATTGATTTTAAGGGGTGGGGGTATTGGAAGGAACATCAGTACAAGAGAAAAACATTGATCGGTTGCCTCTTGTATGTGCTCTAACCTCAAATCAAACCCAAAACATTCTGGCACACTAGACGACACTCCAACCTACTGAGCCACCCAGCCAGAGTAGAATAAGATAATTTTAATAATTAATTTTTAATACATTTTTATTGACTTTAGAGAGATAGAAACATCAGTGAGAAAGAAACATTGATTGACTGTCCCTGCATCCCCCCTACTGGGGATGGAGTGAGCCTGCAACTCAGGCATGTGCCCTGACCAGAAATGGAACAACTGAGCCACACAGGCCAGACTTAATTTTAGCATGGGTTGAACATGATCGTTTAAAAGATGTCTTGAAGCGCATATCAGTCCCTGAGGCACAAAAATCTATGAGGCTGAGAGCTAAACCAGTAAGGGGATCTCTCCTAGCTATTTGTGGCTTTGTACTTGCTATCTTTAGATAAGGGGCTCTTGACAAAGGATAGGTACACAGAGCTGTCTCCCATTTTTTGAACAGCTGAATTTTTCCCATTTGCAAAGTGTGCCTGGCTGGAATGATCTTGAATCCTTCCAGGACCTCGTGGTGTAGCTCTTTTCTTTGCTGGGGTTCTCCCTGTGGTTTCAAGTTGAGACTGTGGTTAGCACAGATCTTGATAACTCCATGGTTTTTACTTGCCCAGCTATCAAAGGTCATTGCTCTCTGATTGACTTTTGACCATTGGTAGCACAGATAAGTTGGTGGTGTTATTGACACCTACCAGTGAGACTCCAAAATGAAATGTTAAGCCCTGCGGGCATTTGGAGGGGAGAGAAAATGAGGCAGAGTCCTGAAGCAAGCTCTTACTCCTGTATCTCTGAGGGATATCTCAAAGCCCTGCAGCCATGACTTCAGGCTGTGGCTGTAGATCAGCTTGTCTGCATTATTTGCAGGTCAGAGGTGGCCCTCTGGCTCCTCTGCAAATGGAAGCCCTCTATAAAAATGGCCTTTGACGGAACACTTGGAGCTGTGACCTTCCTTCTGGTTTAGCTCATTTGCCTGGGTAAAGGAGCAGAGTGCTTTCTACATGGCAGATTTAAATTTCACCACTAATTGAGGGTAACATCTTTAGGGAAAAATGCTTGCCATTAGATCTGAGGCCTTTGGGAGACAGCCAGGCAACAAACACATCAGGACAGATTAAAGCAGGAGGTGGAGATGGGGAGAGTACAGAGTGCAAGTGTTATTGGTAACGTGGGATGGGCTTCAAAGAAGCCAAGTGAGGATTTTTGTCCCGTGCCTATGAAGGCTGTGCACCTGTGCACGTACATATTGTATATGTTTTGGTGGCCTGTCACCCTTATTTTCTTGCCACTGAATATTCAGGATTAACCTGGAACCAACTGCCTGGTTTCAGATCTTCGCTCTGTTGTTTCTGAACAAATGTGTAACCTCTCCATGACTCAGTTTCCTTGACTGTAAAATGAAAATAAAGATAGTACTTTGAGCCACTGAGATGATTCAATATGTTAAAGACCTTATGTTAATACTTAGGTTATAAGTGATCAGTTCGCACTTGCTGCTGTAACCATTATTGGCACTGTCTCAGATGCATCTTCCATTCTAGTTGGGCCTCTCAACTTGCTGAGGGCCCCATCTGCCAAGCCCTCCTAGCCACTGGGCTTTGTCCTCGTCCCCTATGCAGAGGCCCAAGTCTCCTTCAAGGTCCAGCCTCAGCTTCTCCCTTTGGGAGAGTGACTTACACTCCCCTTCCTGAGTTCCTACAGGGTGGGTCAAGCATGGACTCAGGAGCCAGTGACCGTCCATTTAGAATACCAGTTCTGCTACTTCTCTCAACTAAACTGCTTTCCTCCCTGAAATCAGTTTGGCTCAGTGGTAGAGCGTCGGCCTGCTGAGTGAAAGGTCCCAGGTTCGATTCCTGTCAAGGGCATGTGCCTTGGTTTCGGTCACATCCCCAGTAGGGAGCGTACAGGAGGCAGCTGATCGATGTCTCTCTCTCTCATTGATGTTTCTAACTCTCTATCCCTCTCTCTTCCTCTCTGTAAAAAATCAATAAAATATATTTTAAAAAATCATTTTAAACTGCTTTCCTCTATAAAACAGAGCTACTGATGACAACCACCTTATTAGCACTGAGATTGAGTCTGATTATGCCGGCCGATAGTAAACACTCAGAAAAGGGGAGGGAGCTTGTTATTTCAAGATGAAATTTTCAGTATTAATATCTTGCTTATCCTCTAATTATCTCATGGGTTAGTTTTGAATCCCTGTTTAGACAGGTCACTCCTTGCTGTCAGAGATCTTTGTTTCCTGTTTTAAATCTTCTCCGTGCTTACTCAGCCTGTGATAAAGACTTGGGAGTGTGTGTTTTTTTCCCACAAAGCTTCCTCCATTTTACCTCTCTCTTTAGATAAGTAGTCCTTTGTGCATTTATTTCTCTGCCTAGTTCCAGAGGGCAGAGGGCTGGAGGGCCTAGAACCATAAGGATACTGACATTTATACAGCACATAGATATTGAGTGTCAAGTTAAATATAAAGAATCTCAGTAAATGCCCTGGTCACTATTATTCAGTGATTAGAGTGTCAACCCATGCACCAAAGGGTCACAGGTTTGATTCCTAATTAAGGTCACATATCTAGGTTGCAGATTTGATCCTCCATCGGGCATGTGCAGGAGGCATCCAATCGATGTATCTCATCACATTGGTGTTTCCTCTTCTCGCACCCACCCTTCTGCTCTCTCTAAAAAGCAATGGGGGAAATATTCTGGGGTGAGGATTAAAAAAAAACAAAAAGAAAGAATCTCGGTGATCATTGTTCTGGAGGAATAAATGAAGCAGGATAGAGGATGCAAAATGTCTGGGGTGTTGAAGTTTTAGATAAGAGCGCTGCAAGCCTGAAGGAAATGAGAGAGGGAACCGTGCCATTTCCCGGGGAAGAACTTTCCAGACAGAGAACAGAACAGTGAGTGTAAAATTCCTGAGACTAGAACATTCTTGGTAAAACCTTGGCTTTTAAGAAGAAGCCAATGAAGGGTTATGAATGGCGGGACTGTATTTGGCCATTGTTTAATAAAATTGCTAGCCATTGTGTGGAAGACAGACTTGACCCTTGAGGACTTGAATGCCCTTGATCTAGCTGCCTTTTTGCAAATCTTCCTCCATTCTGCCCATTTCTCTGGATATATACCCAGTTTCCCATATTGTAGCATGGGTTTACTTAGACTGTGGTCAGCAAACTGCGGCTCGCAACCCACACTCGACTTTTGGCCCCTTGAGTTTGGCTCTTCCACAAAATACCACAATCTGGGCAAATCTATTTTGAAGAAGTGGCATTAGAAGAAGTTTAAGTTTTAAAAATTTGGCTCTCAAAAGAAATTTCAATCGTTGTACTGTTGATATTTGGCTCTGTTGACTAATAACTTTGCCGACCACTGACCTAGACCATTGGTTTAGAAGTGAAAGGATGGAGAAGTATAAATCAGTGTGGTGGGCAGATGAACCCAAACTGGGAGAATGCCAAAAAACGGTAAGCTGAGATACATTGATTGGTTGCCTCCTGCACATGCCCGATCGAGGATCAAATATGCAACCTAGATACATGACCTTAATTAGGAATCGAACCTGTGGTGCATGGGTTGACACTCTAATCACTCCTGGCTGGCCTTTCAAGCCTCATCTTTCGTTTGTAATCCTCACCCGAACGCATGTTTTTATTGATGTTTAGAGGGAGAGAAGGGGGTGGGGGGAGAGAAACATCGATGTGAGAGAGAAACATTGGTTAGTTGCCCTCCCGCACGTGCCCTGATGGGGGATTGAACCTGAAATCTATATATATAAGCCCTGATTGGAAATTGAACCCACATCCTTTTGGTGTGCAGGGCGTTCCAACTAAATGAGCCACTGGGCCAAGACCGGTTTGGCTCAGTGGATAGAGCGTCAGCCTTCGGACTGAAGGGTCCCAGGTTCGATTCCGGTCAGGGTCATGCATGTATCTTGCTTGTGGGCACATCTCCAGTGTGGGGTGTGCAGGAGGCGGCAGATCAATGTCTCTCTCTCATCGATGTTTCTGACTTTCTATCCCTCTCCCTCTCTGTAAAAAATCAATAAAATATATTTTAAAATAAATAAATAAAATAAATGAGCCACCGGGCAGGGCAAACTTCATCTTTATACTTTCAGTTTCATGCCTCCCTGTCTTTGCTCACCTGCCTTACATCTAGTTTCCCCATCTCAACTGACAAATCCCTCACTGTTTCTAAAATCAATAAAGATTTTTTTTTTTTAAGAGAGAGAGGAGGAAGGAAGAGGGATAGAGATATATAGAAAAATATATGAGAGAGAAACATATCGATCAGCTGACTCCTTTCTGGAGATCCAACCAGCAACCTGTACCCTGACCAGGAATCAAACCTCTGGTTTCATGGGGTTGATGCTGAGTGAAACCAGCTAGGAGGTTTCCCACAGTTTGACATGCCTCTACTGTAGCATTTTTTTCTCTTGTATTGGGGTTAAATGAGGTCATAAGGGTGGGGCCATGATCTGATAGAATTAATGTCCTTATAAGAACAGCTCTCACCAAAAACCAAATTGGCCAGCACCTTTGGACTTCCCAACCTCTAGAATTTGAGAAAATAAATTTCTCTTCAAGCCACCCAGTGTATGGTATTTTGTCATGGCAACCCCAACAAATAAATACAGATGGCATGACTGTTGTGGGCATCAGAACTGATATCCTTAAGGGGGGATCTGAGGCTTTCTGCATTTATGTGTCCCCATGGGGCCTGGCTCTTCAGATACCTCATTCAAGTATCTTTGTGTTCACATGACCAGAACAGAACAATTGGGTCAGTAGGAATGGGAATTGAGGCAACAAGAGTCAAAAGGACTGAGACTGGTGGAAGAAGACGTGGAAGACTAACACTTGAGAATCCTGGTCTAAAAAGATAAGATCACTCTTTTGTGTAGTACCTGGCTCTCAGGTGGTTTATTTGTTTGAAATGTAAGATGACGGGTATCAGGCAATTCAGTCCCACTTTTCCAAACAGATGCAAGGCCTTGTGATTTCACCCCAGTTTACGTTCTTTCACTCCTGACTAGAAACCTTTGGGCATTTAAATTTGGTGGCCTCCCAAAAGTTTTGTGTGTGTGTGTGTGCGTGCGTGTTTTTAAAAACAACAAACACAATTTATCTTTTCACATAAGCTGCAATTTGGTTGAAATAAGATCTTTGTAGTATGTAGAACAGAGCTCCTGATAACTGGAACTACAATCAGTGTTTCTGTTTTGTGATCTATTTTTTGTGTTTCAAAAGCCACAAAAGAAAAACTCTTCTGTTGTGGTTGTCAGGAGCCAGCATTTGGGCTATGGCAGCAAGAGAGGCTTTTGTAGACACTTAAACTCTAAGGAGGTATTTCACTTCCTGGGCTAGGCTCTCCACATATTCTTCCTATTACTGGTGAAGGGAGTGAAGGACCTCAAATCTTTATTCAAAACTTTTCTGAGCCTTGAAAAATATGGGTTACATATTTGTTGTTGGTGTTTTAATATCACTAGGTCTCGAAGAGGAAAAATAAAGTGGAAATACCTAGCCTGAAACTAAATACAGCAATTCTTGATTGTAAGAAGCCCCTTGGCTCTAAGTGGCCCCCATCTTGGTGCTAGCAGCTACTGGGAAAGGGTTGTGGGCAGCACAATAAGTATAGGTATTAATAATCAGCCTAGTTTGGAAAAATGGGCTGAGATGTACATCATCAGATGGAAGGAATGTGGTAGTAGCTGTTTTAACAATGATGAGGATAATTAACATTTAGGAGGCCTCGTCCTAAGCTCTTGATAAGCATGATTTTCATTCCATCCTCACCGTCAGAGGCAGAGCGCCGGAGGAGTCGTCCCGTGCCCACACACAGCTAGCCTTTCAACTGCCTTGTTGGCAGCAATTATGGAAGGACAACAGTATCGTTCTAATCTGAATATCGCTACATCATATTTCCTGTATTTGGGGAAAGGAAGCTTTAGCTTCAGTAATCTTTGAAGGGAAGGGCTTGCTTTATGCAGCATTTAAATAATATAAGCAAGAAACCCTTTAAGCCATTTAAGAAAAAAACACATGTCTTTTTTACAAATTGGAAATTGCTGTATTATTGGCATACTTTTCTTCTTGAAAGATATAAAGGAGAAAGTAAAAAGGAGTTTTAATCTTGCCACCCAGTTATATGCATTGTTTAACAAGTGAGAGAATTCAGCAAAGCTGTGAAGAATAATCAATCCACTGGGGTCGGTCTGCTTGGATGCCAGGCTAGTTCTGCAGCCTCATTAGCTCGGCGATATTGAGCAAGTTACTTATTCTAGCTAAGCCTCAGTTTCCTCATCTGTTAAAGGGGGATGACAAAAACAATATATTGACATGTCCATATGTGCTCCTAGATTTAACCAACTACTACTTTCTCATTGACTTTTTTTTTTGTAATAGAAAAAGAGAGTGAAAGGGAGAAAGAAAAACATCCGATATGAGAGAGATACATCAATTGGCTGCCTTCCGCACGCACCCTGACCAGGGTCAGGGATCGAGTCTGTATGTGCCCTTGACTGGAATCGAATACAGACTCTTTCGTTCTGCAAATCAACACTGGATCCACTGAGCCAAACCAGCTAGAGCATCCAACTACTTAGCATTTGAAAAATACTTGCTCTCAGCAAACTAATTGCAAATTATTCTTTGCTATTCTTAAAGCATACCTTCTAACATTGCCAGTCAGATGGTACTGTCCTTTCATCTTTTTAAAAAATATATATATATTATTGATTTTTTTACAGAGAGGAAGGGAGAGGGATAGAGCTAAAAACAGCGATGAGAGAGAAACATTGATCAGCTGCTTCCTGCTCACCTCCCACTGAGGATGTGCCCACAACCAGGGTACGTGCCCTTGATGGAAATCGAACCTGAGACCTTTCAGCCTGCAGGCTGATTGATGCTCTATCCACTGAGCCAAACCGGTTTTGGCTCATCTTTTTTTTTAAAGATGAACTATTTTGAACTGTTAAATGTGTGGCAAGCTGTTAGATGATTTACACATCCAAATAGGTTTTCTCAGTTATTCACATTTGTGTAGTTGAGCATGATGACCATTTGCTGTGGTAGCACAGTGATTGATGCAGGCACCTGACTCAGGCAATGAGGATGTTCATGAGCATCTTCAGTAGTCCAGAAGACAATGTATGGACATAATCCTTGCCCTTCGAAGTTAGGACATGAGAATGGGGGAATAGGTATAGGAGGAAGGATTTGCCTGTGTTCAAACGAGACTGAGAACAATCATTTTATCTCTCATATCCTTAATTTCTTTCTTTTTTAAAAAAGGTTTTTTATTGATTTTAGAAGAGATAGGAAGGGAGAGGGAGAGAGAAAGAAACATGTATTAGCTGCCTCCTGCACATCCCCACCAGGCCGAAAGGGCATGTGCCCTGACCAGAAATCAACCCGTGGACTTCTCAGTGCATTGGACGACACTTAAGCAACTATGCCACACCAGCCAGGGCTACTTAATTTC
Source organism: Lasiurus borealis (assembly GCA_004026805.1). Lineage (NCBI taxonomy): Eukaryota > Metazoa > Chordata > Mammalia > Chiroptera > Vespertilionidae > Lasiurus > Lasiurus borealis. The sequence continues at coordinate 4,490 of PVJN01032737.1, read as the reverse complement.
TTCAATGCATTGTAAAGATCATATGCCTTGCCGAGACCAGTTTGGCTCAGTGGATAGAGCGTCGGCCTGCGGACTGAAAGGTCCCAGGTTCGATTCCGGTTGGGGGCATGTACGTTGGTTTCGGGCACATCTCCACTGTGGAGCGTGCAGGAGGCGACTGATCGATGTCTCTCTCTCATCGATGTTTCTGACTTTCTATCTCTCTCCCTTCCTCTCTGTAAATATCAATAAAATATATTAAAAAAAAAAAGATCATATGCCTTACCGGTGTATGCTATGAGTTGGGTGAAAGCCAGACACATGGAAATGTTGTAAATTATAAAATTTCTTTGCACCTATAATTATCTTGCAGTATGTTGGTCTCATAATTTGAAAAGTAGAAGTAAGGCTTTCAGCTACTCTTGAATAGGTATGTCTTAGGTGCTGTTCCTCATCTAGTCTTAACAACAATCCTGCAAAGGAGAACTTCTAATAATACCATAAAGATTAGAGGTGATGCCCTCGCTGGTTTGGCTCAATGGATGGAGCGTCAGTCTGCAGACTGAAGGGTCCCAGATTCAATTCCCGTCAAGGGCACATGCCCAGGTTGTAGGACCGGTCCCCAGTGGGGGACGTGCAGGAGGCAACAATCAATGATTCCCTCTCATCATTAATGTTTCCATCTCTCTCTTCCTCTCCTTTCCTCTCTGAAATCAGTAAAAATATATTTTTTTAAAAAAAGATTAGAGGTAATTGGCAGCCATTCTTTCCCAGAGCAGAAGCTAGATTATTATAACTTTGGTCTATTCTTGCATTATCTTGCCTATTAAAAGGTTGTCAATTTAATCTTGACCTGCACTATGAGTCTTTCAGACTTTGATTTTAGTAGGCCAGTACAGTTACCCTTAGCATTTTGGAGGTGACACAGGAGTGCCAGCTTTTGTTCTGCCACACAAGGACTTTAATTTAAAAAACAAAAACAAAAAACACAAAACTGCCAAAACCAGTTTGGTTCAATGGATAGAGCATCGACCTGCAGACTGAAAGGTCTCAAGTTCGATTCAACACAAAACTATTTTTTTAACTGTTATTTCACAAAAGAGAATACTTATCAACTCCAAAGTAGTAGGAAAGATGACTTCAGACAAAAATACAAGCCAGCCCACTATTTTTTTTTAATCATGTGTTTGTTACAAAATCAGAACAGTATGCAGTAGAAAAGTATGTCTCCCCTCTTAGCCTTTTGTCCCAGTCCCCTAAACAAGCAAGCTCCCTTGTCTGCATATAAGTTTTAGATATCTTAGTTTGCTGCTTGACTTTATTTATAACCTTTCTTCCATATAGAATTTATTCCTTTGTTTTTAAAGTTGAATTTTCCATTATTTCTTTTGGCTTCTGGACTTTTGATATATTTAGAAAGGGTTATCCCACTCCAAGATTATTTATGAAAGTCTCCTCCCATAGCTTTTTCCTAGGATTTTTTATGGCTTTATTTTTATCTGTAATTTATTCTATGGAAGATGCCACATTATTTCAGTTGTGACAGTAGTGTTTATTGCATGATTTGTCTTCCTGTCACTAATCTGAAAGCCACATATATGCCAGTTTCCTTTATGTATTGGGGTGTCTTTCTGAACCCTCTAATTTCATTTATCTAGATAGTGAACCACCTATCTATCCATTTGCAGAACTACACTGAATAACCAGTTTCACTAATTTTAAGTGTACACTCAGTGAGTTTTGACAAATGAATATACTTGTATAACCATCACCACAGTCAAGATACAGTTTCTTGGGTTTTAAAATTCAGATAAATAGTTTATAAAATCTGTATTTCTCTGATATTTTTTTCTCTGGATTTTTTATATTGGTTAATAGTGCCTCCAAGGCAGTAGTAAATAATGCTAGTAATAGTGGAACTTCTTATTAGCTTTGGGAGGAGATATAGTATTTTTATTTTAAGGATTTATTTATTCATTCATCTTTTTTTACTAAGAATTTTTTGGTTTTGTCAAGAATGGAGTTAAATTATATCAAATATCTTTTGAGCTTTTATGATGATGCTGACATAATTTTTTTTAATCTATATAGGTATACATTAAATTACTAATTTTCTACTGTTGACCCACCCTAGCAGTCCTGTAATAAACCATACTTGCTCTGGTATAATGGTCTTCCTCCCCATGTTCAAGGCCAGAGTTTTTAAATATATTTTATTGATTTTTTACACAGAGGAAGGGAGAGGAATAAGAGTTAGAAACATCGATGAGAGAGACATCAATCAGCCGCCTCCTACACGCCGCCCTACTGGGGATGTGCCCGCAACCAGGATACATGTCCTTGACCAGAATCGAACATGGACCTTTCAGTCCACAGGCGGACACTCTATCCACTGAGCCAAACCGGTTTCGGCGGGCCAGACTTTTTAAAATCCTTGGAAACTCTGAGGTGGCAAGTATCTTTTTTTCTTTTCTTTTTTTTAAATTTTCACCCAAGGATATTTACTTCATTGATCTTTTTAGAGAATGGAAGGAAGGGGGGATGGGAGGTATAGAGAGACATCAATTGGTTCCTCTGGCACAAGCCCTTACTAGGCCAGGATCTAACATGCAACCCAGGTTTGTGCCCTTAACTAGGAATCAAACCCTTCAGTGTGCAGGCCAGTGCTCTCTGACTACTGACCCAGACCAGCCAGGGCAGGTGATAAGAATCATGTAAGCTAATGAGATGACTGGTTACTCGGGGCCTCTAGATAGCTTCAGGATGGGGGTTGGTCACTGGGACCAAGATATGATGATTTGAAAATTAGCACTTTTAGCTCCACCTCCAACCTAACAGAAGGGACAAGAGGCTGAAGACAGCTCAAACCCTGCAGCCAAGTGATTTAACAGCCATGCCTGCGTAATGAGACCTCCATAGAAACCCCTAAATTGTGTTCGCTTCAGCAGCACATATATTAAAATTGGAATGATACAGAGAATAACATGGCTCTTGTGCAAGGATAACATACAAATTCGTGAAGTGTTCCACATTTTAAAAAAACAACAACACCTAAATGTTGGTGTTCCAAGAGTTCCTGTTGAAATGCTGGGAGAGTGGCACACTTGGAAAGGACATGGAAGCTCCATGCCTCTTCCCCAATACCTTGCCCTAGTATCTCTTCCATTTGCTGTTTCTGAGTTTTAAGCTTTATAATAACCAGAAATAATAGTAATTAAAATGTGTTCCTAAAGAGAAATGCAGGGACCCCTGATTTCTAGAAGAAGTACAGCAAGCTGGAACTTACGACTGGCATCTGAATAGAGGCCAGTCTTGGGTACTGAGTCCATAACCTATAAATTCTCCACATAGTTAGTGTCAGAATTGAATTGAATTACTAAACACCCAGCTGCTATGTAGAACATTGGAGAACTGGTTGATGTGAGGAAAAAACCTACACACATTTGCTGTTACAAGTGTTGTGAATAAAAACCGATCACTTGGTCATAGAGTATTATTTTTAAACTAGAGGCCTGGTACACAAAATTCATGCATGTGGAGGGGAGGTTCCCTCAGCCCAGTCTGCACCCTCTCCAATCTGGGACCCCTCGAGGGATGTACAACTGCCCGTTTCAGCCCAATCCCAGGCCATCGGACATCCCTCTCACAATCTGGGATTACTGGCTCCTAACTGCTCACTTGCCTGCCAGCCCGATCATCCTTAATTCCCCCTTACCCGGGTTGCTCCCAACTGCCCACCCCCCTGGTCATCCCTCACTGCTTCCCCACCTCCCCCAACCCCTATCCCCCACTGGCCTAGTTGTCCCACACAGCCTGCTGGTCAGTCGTTCGGTCGTCCCTTGCTAGCCCCCCTCCCAGCCTGGTTGACTCATCAGCCTGCTGTTCAATTGTTACTGTGAGTGCGTTGTGACCAATTTGCATATTATCCTTTTATTAGTATAGATGTGCTGCTGAGTACTCTTTGCTAATAGTTTTTGCACAGTATTTTACATGATTACTCTGTAGAGATTTTTCTTCTTAAATGTTCAAGTGTTCGTTGTCTTTATAGTCAAACTAGAGGCCCGATGCATGGGTTTCATGGGAGCGCTGCTCATCCCAGTCATGCACAGACCACCAGGGGGCAGCTCCTGCATTGAGCATCTGCACCCTGGTGGTCATTGCCTGTCATAACGATTGGTCGTTCTGCTGTTTGGTCCCTGGGCTTTTATTATATAGGATGGCTTTTTGCCGGATGTAAATTTATTGGGTTAGCCTTTCTTTCCTTGAGGATGTTATAGGCATAATTCTGATGTCTTTTAGCATGGACTGTGGATTTTAGACATCTGAGGACAGTCATTGTTTTGCCTGAATGCCCCAAAGATTTTTTTAATAAGTCTACCAGAACATGTTTTTCCTGGAACATGGTGTGAGCCCTTTAATATGTACATTCCAGTCATCCTAACTTCAGTTTTGCATGTCCCTTATTGGGTTTTCAGCAATGTCTTGTGGGGTTTTTCTTTGTGTTTTTGTGG